>CAXAMN010022133.1:7491-28668 GCA_963970005.1 Durusdinium trenchii
CGAAATGATGTTGGCTTCCTCGAAAAAAGGCCTGATCCAGCAAATTTGTGCATGCCAGGCCAGTGACTGAACGCTTACTAGACTTTGCCTTGCTGCTCTTGGTGTCTTCTGGTCGGGCTGCTTTGCCCCCGTGCTCTGAATCTTCGAAGACAAGCCGATGAGGCAGCGTGAGCCAGCGTGGCCTTCCAAAAGCATTCGGGGAAGCGGTGTGGGCCACACTGCTTCAATCACTCGGGAGAGTTCTGAACCCACGCAAAAAGCTCGGTGCTTCAAGACAGCTCGTCACCCAGCTGCATTGCCAGGGCTTTCGGGATGACAAGCAAGGTGCCGGCAGACGCACTCAGTTGGGACACCTCAGTGCTTGCCTTAGCGGTGCGGAGCATTTTATGTGGAAGGTGTTTTTGCTCTCTCAGGCCGATCAATCTCTTTCTGCAAGCTCCCATACCTTGAAGGTTTTAGGCAGCGAGCCAATGTGGGATAGTACGACTCCGAGTGAAGCTTTCTGAGTAGTTTTGCTTCAATCACTTGAACTTAGCCAGACGGGAAGAGAGAAAACAAAAGCGATCGGCCACAAAAACGACAATCATGTCAGTGTGGCTGGGGTCCTGGAAAGGCGATAGGCCTCTCTCAAAAGTAATAAGTTTCTTGTGTCATATCCTTTTCGCTTTCCACCGGTTTTGGCAGACGATTCCAACGATTGAAGTCCGAGGAGAGGTGTTGGAACATGCATCAGCCAATGTGAACAATTGCAGGTTTTGGTAGTTCACCCATCCAACAAGAACAACACCTTTCTTGCTGGAGAGCTGTCAGTAGGATACAGGTGTTTGAATCCTCGTGCTACTACGCTTCAAGCACCACTTCAAATTCTGCGCAGTGTGGGAGGAGCCCCCAGCTTCGGTACAGTGTAATCGAGTGGCCGAGCAATGCACGAAGCAGACCACGACATACTTGAAGGGAAGACGTGCTGTAGTTCATGCAGTTGACATTCGAAAGGCTAGCCATCAAACACATCGCTACATACCTTTTGCAAGAATGATGCCGCGTAGCTTCATTTGTGGACACTCATGCTGATTGCCTTTGATGCCACCTGGCTGTCCGCATGCTGCGCATTTGGCTTTGCTGCGTTTGCTGCATGTTTCAAGAGTGGATCTTCAAAGCTACGCTGAGCAGCACGCTGATAACCCCTCCTTGGATGTGACGAAGGGCACTGCCCAAAGAGTAGGTGCCACCTCAGATTCGAAGGGAACATGAAAGACATCGAGTTGCTGTTGTTTGCGCCAGGCCGAGCAATGTGGGCCATGGTCAACCATGTGTTTTGCATCAGGGCGGTTGATGAAGCAGCGGTTTTTTGCAATTGGTGCACATCTCACGGGCACATGATCACAATGTGTTTTGTCATTCTCCTCGTTCGTTTGATTCTTGTCTTTGTCAGCACGGCTGCGCTGTGAAAAGAGAAACTTCCTGTCATGCAAGGCCTTCAGCCTTCCCAAGATAGACAAAATGACTACTCCTACAGTTTCGTTCAGGTTTGGACGTGCCACAAGCAGAACAGTATGCTCAACTCTGACGCGGACATTTCACGCGGCTTCAGCTCATGAATTGTACGCAACGACAAGCGAGGAACGACGCTCTTTGGAAACTGACGTGACGCTCCTGAGGTTTTGTGCTCAAATTTTGCTGAGTGAGAACCTTTGCCAAAGTTTGTTGTACAGGGCCGAAGGGTCCTAGAGGCAAAACCTTTCTTTTTCTTCTCCGCAATTGAAATCCAAAAGTCAGTTCTTCAAGGTAAACAGGCTGCTTACTCTTTCACCATGCAGCGGCTTGCGAGATTTTGCGAGAGTGTCGAAGAGCGACCAGCTTGGAAAGTATCAACAATGAGCGACGTCCATCCCATGCTTGTTTATATTGGTCGATCCCACGACACGTCAGAACTGTCAGAACTGGCTCAATACAAATAGCAAAGACAAGGAAGCGAACATTGCCGCTTTGCATGTAAGCACGAAACTCAGGAAGTAGTGAGCATGGCCACTTGCGTGCATCCAAAGACTGTGGCCCTTGTGTTGAAGTGTGTGGGCATCAAAGACCAAGAAGCTTTTTGTTAGACAACTGAGGCAATAGCATGATATAACTGTATATAGCTTTGTGGTAGTCACCCAGAACATCCCAGAGCAAGATGACCGCCGTGAATAATTTGCTCACAACATCGCTGAGCGGCTCACCATTCGCATGTGTGTGTGTGTGTGAAGCATAGCCAGCGGTGGTGTTCTCGCCACAGTTTGTGCGAGATACTGCAGGGAGTTGGGGGGTTGGTAGCAGCATGAGCGGCCGGTCCTCGGCTTGGTTCTAATAATTATATTCACACAGCTGAGGTTCATTAGGCCAGTAGGCATTCCGAGGCAAATCACTTGTGGCGTCACTACAGGTAATCTGCAGCTGTCTTCGCTTTGGCCACTCGGGGTGTTATGGCCACAGAGTTTGAGCTGGTAGGTTTGCAGAGCTGTGTTGAAGCAACCATGATTGAGCTTTTCGTGTGTGATCATGCTTCAGCTCATGACTTGGGCTAATCATGTCCCCCTTCAACATTCAGTCGGCTTTTTTCGTATCCGCAGCCACCTAGCACGGTCAGAAACTGAGCTCCTTGATTTGTATACCTGCAAGTTTGTCAGCCAAGACTACTTCGCGGCGAACTTGGGGATCAGATATGATTTTCTTGCAAGTACAATGCAGCTGTCAGTGAAAAGTGAAAACTATCTGAGGCACTGCCTGAAGCTGTTTCTTGTCAAAGACTCTGACCAGATTGCAGGTGACTTGGGGTGCTTTGCTTCTCACAAAGAGCGGACAGGATAGGCTAGGATTATATATACACCACTCTGAGCTTAGACTCTTCTTTTGTTCCTATGCACAAGCAGTGCCAGCTTTGAATAGTTGCCACAAGTCTCTTGCACGTCGCAATGCACACAAACTTCCACAGTGTACTGGCCCATCCCTGGCTGCCAGAACTTGTTTCTATTAAACTCAGGGCAGGGCACAGCTGTCAAATTTGTGGGACTTGTAAGTAGGGCATTTCCAAGGTTTCGTATGGGCATGCAAGATCAAAGTGCTTGCAGGAGTACATAACAAATGGAAGGTCAAACACTAATGCTGGCTGCTAGCACATGTCCTCATCCTTGGGCCGCGTTTTCACGAGGCAGTCACAAAACTAAACTGCAATTCATGCTTTCCAGAGAGGGGAAACAAAGAAGCAAAACATGTGATGCAGTGATGGGGGCATGGGGTAATTAAGCTCAGCGCGTGAGGTTTTACCCTGAAACAAAGCTTTTCTCCCTATGCTTTGCAACTCAGACCAGCCACACCTTAAGCAGAGCACGACGTTCCTGAAAAATACAGCGCCAGCAAGGAAAAGAGTTCAACCCATTCAACTATGCTTGCCTGTTCTGTTGCCGATTGCCCCACATTTTGAGATTGCCTTAGGCTGTCGATTTGACACTTGCTGCAGCACCAGGACCAGTAAGAACAAGTGAATGTGAGAGACAGACGAATGCCGGTGCATCGGTATTGGCTCACTTCTTGGGTCCTATGTGCTGTTCGAAGGAAAGTGAACTGCAGATTGTTGACTGAAGTGACCACAGCTCCTTCACAACGTGCTGAAAACTGCCGGCAGACCACTTATGTATTCGATGGGACTTGTTCTTCTCATAGATTTGCACGGGGCCAAACTGGCACAAGCTTTTCACAAGCCTCAAGGGCCTCGCGGCGGCCTCGTGCAAGCGCTTTATTTTCCAAGCTCTAATTCCAAGGATAAAATGAGCGCCATGTCCAAAGCTTGCTCCATGCCTGCACAGCGCAGGCAACAGCATCCAAAATCCAAAGATATCATGTTCGCCCAAGCTCGCACAAGCTACGAACGTGTTTTCGTGCAAGGTCTCATGGTTGATAATGCCGATTTAACAGGATACTTTACCGCACAAAAAGTCTTGAGATGTGGTGAAACTGCTCTCCTTCACATGCGGAGTCCTCTGAGTCTGCGAGAAAGCATGCTTTGGAGATCCTTGAGCGAAAATCGCGGTTTTGCCAGGCTGTCGCCCACGTAGGCATTATACGTAGGCATTATGCTCAACTCTGACTTGAACCTTTCATGCAACTTCAACTCATGAATGGAACACAACAACAAGCCGTTTTTCCTCGTTCAGTTTTGGCTTTTTCCCCGGGCGTTCCTTCGCCAATCCTTTAGGTGCCTGGCGTCCGACATTGTGTGGCCATTACAGCAATTACACCCCAACTTGTCAAAGTTTTGCAAATCCATTGGGTGAGGAAACTGAGTGTGTGGGTGTTGGGGCTAAAAACCAACGTGTGGCATGCCATTAAGCTTGGAATAATTGTAGGGACACTAGGCTGTGTAAAATCATCACTGACAGTATCTCGGAGCAAATTGTGCCAAGCAGTAGTTATCGGCATTCAGGACCTGTGCAAGAGAGGGCCTACACTTGTTTTTTCAGCTGTTTACGTTGACTTCTACTGCAGTGCTCAACCTTTGTGGATGCGGAGGGCTTTGCTGGAAGATTCAGAGCTGTCCATCAGATAGCTGGTCCTACATACCCTGACCCCCCTCCCCTCCCCTCAAGCGTACCGTCAACGCTACCTAACCAGATTTTGTGGATGGCATGCTTTACTTCAATTTTTTGGTGGCCCTGGTATTTGTTGGTGGGCGAAGATGCATGAGGAGACGCCAAAGGTTTGCAATAGGGATGTCTCAATGGCCTCCAGTGAGTCGATGCAGAATCCTCCCATTCCCAAGCTTGTCACGCTTGTGAGAAATGATCAGCTTCACCGTGTACCTGCAGCGAAGGGGGAGATGCACAATACAGAACCTTCCGGAACCCAGAGGACCACATTTTGCCACACGGCCAGTCACAGAGAGAGCACGCAACTACATGCCGATAGCAGGGACAACGACACTCCTCACGTATCACTTCCATTTCCCCTTCCGAACTGTCAATCATGGGAAAAGGGATGTATTTTTCTACACGTTGGCACGGACTGTCGTGGGCGTGAGCTCAGCCTTCAAAGCGGCCGGAAAAAAACGCAATCGTGTAGAGCATTTGGACCCGCAGCACCTCTTTTGTTTTAGAGGGGGCGCGTGCAGGCATCCAAAATGGCGGCATGCCCTCAACTCTGACATTTCGGGAGCCTTAAGGCTTTGCGACCGATCGAGAAGGACCAGACTAGACCCCAGAGCATCATTGTGCAGGCTTACTACACACTCGTGGGCCCTTCTAGCAGAAGCAGGAAAGATTCACGGGCATTCTTTTCGTACTGTGGTGCTGTCTTTCTTTGAGGCTCAAAGTGGCCGAGTTGATCGGAGGTGAGTGGGCGCGAGAAAGAACAATAATATTTATAGTAGATGAGCTGCGTTTCCTATTGTTCCTGATGTTGCTGGCCTACCAGCTTTGTAAGCGTGTCCGTGTCGCAGAATGCGTGTAAGTTCACATGCATCCAATACCCTTAGTTTCTGAGTTTCTGAGGGGGTTGCTGGGCTTTGATACCAGAGGTAGCTTTGTAATGTGTGCGTTTAGCCTAAAACAGAGAATGCTACCAGGAGAGAAATATACAAATTGTGGAATTGATATCACGAAAGCTAGCGAAGCTAGCTGGAGTTACTCTTGCGATAGCAAGGTTTCTTTCGACCGGGTGCAAATCCTAACCCCTGATTTTTCAGGTCGAAGACCCCCCCCTGAAAAGTAGAGCCTACCTGTACAGGGTTCCACTCCAACAGCCGATATAGTGTGTCCATACTTGACTGCTTCAAGGCTCAAAGAGCAAGAGGATAAGACTCTGCGCATAAAAGACACTAGCGGTCTGCACCTCTACCGTGTACGCCCTAGTCACTCTTTCAGTGGTAGCGGAGCAGTGATCCTGGAAGACCCAGGTGAGCTCCTTTCCTAGGCATAGACTTGCTAGTGGGCAAACAGCCATGGATTGGATAGACGACTGGGAAGAGCCTGATGCGGATGTGGCTTATGAGCCAGCAGCCTACGTGAATAGGCATGTGAGAAGAGAACCAGCAGCAATAGCAATGACAACACAGGTCACTACAAAGGTGCCCCCATCTTATGATGGAAAGACTTCATGGTTTTCCTATGAGGATGCCATAGACGATTGGTGTGATATCACCGAGCTGGAAGATGAGAAGAGAGGACCAGCATTGAGAAACAGATTAGAAGGAGAAGCAGCTGTATACAAGCGTGTTTTAGACAGAGATGCATTGAAGGCAAATGATCCACCAGGAGCCGGCGTAGAATATTTCATACGAGTACTACGACCATATTTCGTGAAAGGATCAACCAATGTATTCCTGTATAGATTTATGCAATTCGTGCGCTTCAATCGAGGATCAGCTGACATGATGAAATGGATGACAAGATTCCAGATTTTACTCCAAAGGCTTATGAGCAGTTGGATGGACATGTTAGAACCAGTCACTCGAGCACATCCACAGGTCCTAGCTCAGATGCAGGCTGATGCAGCGTTGACTGGAGTAACTCCAACAGCAGAAAGAATTCAGGAAATCATGCAGACCATCAATGGCAATATGAGAACTTTTCATCAGAATGATTTTCCTTTGGGAGAAAATCTGATTGCCTTACTCATGCTGTCACTTGCAGATTTGTCTCAGGACCAGCGAAACACTTTGACTTCTTTGATGACTCATCGTGGCAGGGTCCTGCAGCAATACACCACAACAGAGTTGAGGACAGTATTCATTGAGATGTTCTGCACAACAAAGACTTCAGTAGACAATCCTTTGATGCAGCCGACAGGTGCTGGAGGTAGAAGATCATTTCTCGTACTAGACGAAGGAGAACTCGATGGTACATTTGGCTATTGGGCCGAAGATGAAGAAGATGGAACAGAAGGATTCCTAGATGCCCTAGACGATGTCTTTTGGGTATATGATGAACAGAATTTCTCTTGGTTCCAGAGGAGATTCCAAGGAAGAAGAGCCAGAAAAGGCAAAGGAAAAGGAAGAAGAAAAGGAAAAGGTAAAGGAAGATCAGGCCGCAGATTCTTCAGACCTCGTGGAAAAGGAAAAGGAAAGAGACGAGGTAAAGGCCATTTTGCTGATGAGCAACAGACAACTTTTCCAGATGAGTATTATGAAGAGAATCTTTATGAGGACACTTGGGAGTCAAACCAAGTAGCATATGATGCCATTCTTGCCGAAGATATGAATGACTATCTTCAAGGAGAATATGATGATGCCAATGACTTTTGGCAACAGCTTGAAGAAGCATGGTTTTCCCACAAAGGAAAAGGAAAAGGCAAGAGAAAAGGCAAGAAAGGAAAAGGAAAAGATAAAGGAGATGGCAAACAAGATGCAAACTATGCAAATCAACAACAGCCACGTTCTTTGCCTGCACCTTCAAGATCTTCACAAGCATCAGGAGGTCAACAAGGTTTCTTTGCACATTGTGTGACAGCAGCAGCTGAAGTCCATGACAGTGAGGTGAACTTGCTGTCAGGCATGATGACCTCATGTCAAGATGAAGCTGACTGCGCGGTCAACAATGGTGAGACGATCTTCAATGGCATGAGTGCCCCTGTGAGGTACTCTTTGTCAAAGGAGATGCTCACAAAGGCTCCTGATGGCTTTGCGCTTATGAGCGCTGAGGAAGAAGTGAAGGAGATGCAGGCCATTTCATTTTTGACTGAGAATCGCTTCCCGCCGACTATTGCAATCCTGGACATTGGATGCACTAGAGCTATGGGATCAAGGCGAGCAGTCGACCATTTTTGCAACTATGTCGACAATCACCCAGATTGTGGATTATGGTACTCTTTTGAGGCTACCAAGAGCAAGTTTTACTTTGCCAATTCCCAGAAGGCTACTTGCTCTCAGAAACTGGTGATTTACATGTATGATCGTGCATGGACGATCCACCATACAGAGTTCGACATAGTGGAAGAAGGAGAAGTCCCTTTGCTTATGAGCTTGCCACAGATGAGGAACTTAGGCTTTGAACTCAGGCTGACACCTCAACATGCTTATCTGACATCGGTGCCTCTTGGTATCAAATATTTGGAGTTGAAGGTTGCAGCCAGTACTCATCTTGTCTTGGACTTCCAAGATATTGCATGGTATCTGTCTGACGTGAATTTGCAGACTCGGCGCGAGAAGAGTTTTTACTCTCACTTCACTCACTATGAATACGGTCATATTTCTGTTGATCACAATAGTGATGAAGATGTAGCTGAACATGCATATCCTGTGGTTGCCTACTGGGAAGTAGATGTTCACAAGAGAGAACTGATACGTCACCACAAGGATTATAGAAAGATTCTTTTTCCAGCAACTAAGTCCTGTCCTGTAGACACTGACTTACTGGAATGGAAGACTTGCGACTGACAATCATCAAGAAGAAGAAAGGAGGAGAAGAAATCAAGAAGCTAGATGATTGGCGCAAGGCAAAATGGAAGGACCTACAAATTGGCTATGAATGGCGTGGTAGAACAATTTTTAAGTTCAAACCAGATGCCAAAATTCCAGATCTAAAGATCAGGAAGGCTGGCATTGAGCGCCGTGGCATTGGTGATCCCGATGCAGTGGTGCGCTCCTCCTCAGAGAAGGTTCCCACCAGGCTTCTCGTCAGAGAAGGAAGGTGCACCATCAAGTGCCGCGGAAAAGCCCGCGCCGCCAAAGTTTCGGTATACTTCCAAGGGTTTTGATCCATTTTGGAAGGGACACAAGTCGAAACCATCTGAGCCTCAGAATGATTTAAAGGGTGATGATCTTGAGGAGTATGCTCCCTCAGAACCACCTGAGAGGCCAGAAGGTGAACTTGTAGAAATTCCTAAAGCATCAAAAGGACCATCAAGTGATAAACATGAACCACTTGAACCAGGTGATGGCGCTCTTGAGCCTAGGCGGATTTCAATCCCATTACCTGGTAGTGAAGTTGTTGCAATGACACCGGCATATAGGAAGATGTTACAGAGACTGGAGGACAAGGTAGAGCTTTATAAGCTTCATGTGAAGCACTACCATATGAGTCCTACTCAGTTTCGTAGACGTGTTTCTATGTTGAAGCTTCCTGACTCTGTTTTAGAGAAGTATGAATCAGTTGTCAGGAACTGCCGTGTTTGTAACACTTCAGTGGCACCTCCGCCACGAGCCAGAGTCTCCGGTATTAGAGCTTCATGTTTTGGTGATGTTGTTTTTGCTGATCATTGTGAGGTTGAACTTCACAAGAACAAGTATATCATCTTACTTGTTCTTGATGGCGCCACAAATCTTCTCTGGGCTACGGCACAGAAAGACCTCATAGATCAAACCACCATCCAAGCATTGAGGCAATGGTCTGATGAGAACAACTGTGTTCCAAAGGCCATCGTAGGAGACGAAGCCTTTTTCACCGATGCTTTTGTTGAATACTACAGGTTCCATGGTATACAACAATGTCCTTGTGGGCCAAGAACTCCTTGGCCGAACCGAGCAGAGACAGCTGTACGTTTGTTCAAACGTATGTGGCGTGTTATGAAGGTAGATCTGGATGACCCACGTTTTCGTGGTGTTACGGTCAGGGAAGTGGTCAAGAAGGTAGTTTGGGCAAGAAATTGTCAGTTGACTATCAGTGGATATTCACCAATAGAGATAGCAACTGGAAGACGTCCACCAGATCTTTTTGACCTTGAGACCGCAAGCCCTGAGCAATTGTCAGCTAGTGCAGCCGCACAAGATCGTACAAATCTGGAACTACAACGTGTAGCTTTGAGAGCTCATCAAGAAGCACGACAAGCTCAGGACCTTCGAGCAGATCTTGCAAGAAGAACTATGCCAAGTGACGGTCCTTATTTCCAAGGAGAGAAGGTTTTTGTTTGGACTCAGGATTCATCAAAGTTCAAGGATAAGGGACGTTGGGTTCGTGCCACAGTACTTGGACAAGAAGGAGCTATGGTCCAAGCCAATACTGGTAAGGCAGTGATACGTGTGAATCAGTCAAAGGTTAGACGCGATCACAATGAGTGGCATGATGTTTCCATACCGGCATTAGACGATGAGAATCCGGAGAACTTACGTGAAGATCACGAACTGTATGTTGATGCCGAATTTGGAGAACAGTCCTTTTTCTTCTGTAATGATGATCATCCTGATGTTGTTGAGTTACTTCATGGAAACAGTGGATTATCTTGGTTCCTTTCAAAGAATGGTGTTAAAGTTGCATCTCCTATGGATTTCAAGGCAGGATACAACTTTTCCACTATGAAGGGTCAAGATGGTATTTGGCAGCAACTGGAGAGATTGCAGCCCCACTGTATAGTGATCAACAACCCTTCTCCCAAACAGAACAGAGCTTCTATTTGGTTGCTATGTTGTAATGTGATTGAGTGGCAGTTGAGAAGGAAGAAACATGTGTTTGTGACTGTTCCCAAAGGAAACAAGTTTTGTTTGTTTTTGCAGAAGTTCATTTCTTCGTTGAAGGATCCGATTTTTAACTTTGATGTGAATATGAATTGTTTTTGTTATTGTCCGAAGGGAATGAGTTACGTGACAGTCTTCCATTCCTATGCATCCTGCCAAGGATGGAAAGGTATTGGTGACTGTTCATTTCAAGCTAAAACAGTGCAAGCCACTAGAAGCAACCAGTACTTCAAGGATCCTGACTGGAAGAAGTTTCCGTTCTCATTTTTGGTTGAGATGAATCGTTTTCTTCCTTATAGTGAGACTTCAGATACACGTCAAAGTTTCCTTATTGAAGATCTTCTGGAGAACTTTGACTCTGGAAGTTTGTGTGGAACAGCTCTCTTGTTAGAGAGAGAAGCTCATCAGTCAATTTTGTTGAATTCCGTAAGAACGGAAGAGACGACGGAAATTCCGGTTCCACTTCGACACATACTACCACAAAGGTTCACTACTACTGAACTGATCAGAACCTTGAGGCAGGTAGATGCACTACCTCAGAGATCAGAGTTTGATGTGACAACATCCTCTGATTCTCGAATTGTGTCATTGATTCCAGGCCTGAAGGAGATTAGACGAAGAACCTTGCCACAGATGTATTTTGAGAGATGTAAGGTCTATCGTGGTACTTTTGGTAGAGTGCATCCTCTCTTCAACTCTGAGGATGATGCAGTGTTGATTATGTGGAAGCCAGGAAAATACCATCAGGTTTTCTTTATGTTTGTGTCACAACTGTCTCCTCATCATGAACAGTTTTTGGTAGATCATTGGAGTATGATAGTTTTCGAGGCAGAGACGACAGGCGCCGTGAAGCGAGTTGTGACTCCTGATGAAGTAGCTCTAGAGGATCCAAAGGATCAACCTCCAGACTACGGACCACCGATGGATGATGATATGGCTTATGAGCCGATTCCCGTCTCGGGGGAACAGCAGTATTTTGATCCAGATGATGAAGATATGTATCCGCCTGGTGATGGACCGGGTGGCAACCCTGATGATCACCAGGGTGGACAACCTCCGGGACCACCTCCGACCGGTTCCGTAGCTGGTCCGAATCAGTTCGGAAATCCCGATGTTCCTTTGGAGCAACTCGGATATCCATCGAGCGATCCGGAAGAGGCAATGCCGGAGATTACGAGTGAATCCCGTCCGCCAGATGATCCGGGTCAACCACCGATAGGGTTTCCGAGTGATACGGATCCCGTTCATCCGTTCGTACCGTCGCCAGATTCGAACACGCCGGAGCCAGAACCATATGTTCCGGAGAATCGTGAACGTCACAGTAAGCAAATGCGGAAGCTTTCTGTGGACTCAACTGATGCTTTGCCAAAGGCGAAGGTGAAGTTTCAGGTAAAACGTTCTAAGGTTCAGTTACCGGGACATGACGAACCTATTCCGGCACCTCCGAAGTCAGCGCCAAGAAGTTTCTTTCCTGGACATTCGGAGAATCCAACAGCATCAAGTTCGAATCAGCCACAAGCAGCCGACATTCCCGTGCCTACGAGCACAGTCGAAGACGATGACAATGAGACGATTGATACAAATGAAACAGATTCAGAACCTATTTTTGATGAAGAAGATGTGAAAGGTTTTGAGAAGGATCCAGACAAGGATCTGGACGATGAGAAAAATCTTTTTGTTAGTTTTGACGATATGGATTTTTGTGTCATAGGTCCGAACCAAGCTCCTCCGAGTTTTAACTCGTATGATCCGAAAGGTTTTTCACAGTTCTGCCAGTATCTTGCGAAGACAATGGCTAAGAAGACGCCAAAGGCAGAGAGTGTGATTACTCCGGAAGTGCTCCGGAAGTATGCGAAGGAGATCAAGCAAGCTAAACTAGAGGAGTTTCGCAGCTTTTTAGACTTTACTGCGATGAAGTATCGAGACCGAAGAAAGCATAAGATCGATAACTATGTTACCGGTCGATGGGTCCTGACTATCAAGATTGACAAAGATGGTAACTTTAAGAAGTTTAAGGCCAGATGGGTCTGTCGAGGCTTCCAAGATGCCCAGAAATGGGACCTCCAGACGGACTCGCCAACCGCGACCAGGTATGGTTTTCGCGTAGCATGTCAGCATGCAGCCTCTTCTTTTTGGGACCTGTTGCACATCGACTTGAAAACTGCCTTTCTTCAGGGGGAACTTTACGACCTCGAGCGACGCGTTATTCACGTTCAACTTCCGACCGACATCGGATTGCCTCCGTATCTTGTCGGATTGTGCACCCGTTCAGTGTACGGATTGAGTGATGCGCCTCGTCGCTGGTGGAATCGACTCGACAAGTTTTTGCACTCACTCGGATTAGTTCCGACTCGAGCCGATCGGTGCACGTACGTTTGCTACTCCGGATGTTTGAGGGTTCCTAAGGCTGTGAACTACTCATCAGAGGAGATGCCAGCCGAACCGGAACCGGTATCCTTCTACGTAGCAGGTGCGCCGCCAAACGAATTCCACGACACAGCGGAGGAAGTTCGTAGGTCTTTTCTCTGTGAAGAACGTCTGTTTTCGGTGTGTTACGGAAATAGGTCGGAGAAGACGGTGACGCGTAGCCTGCTTAAGGCAGAGGATGGAAAATGGACTCCTGTGGTAGATCAGGAACTCCAGAATTTCCTTGACTGTGTAGAGCACAAGGCAGGTTGGCACCAATATGCAAATGGCCATGCTCAAGTCGCTTATCGCGCTAAAGCTCTTCGCACTCCCGAACCTACGTATTCGCGTTCGCGCTTTTGTTTTCGGACTTCAATAGTTAAGCGTAAGGGTGTTTGGTGGCTTCTCGAGACAAACAAGGATATCAGAAACGAGAAGAATGCAGTGACGTTAGAGGAAGAAGCTGAAACGCTTGTCAGTCTTTTTCTTCCTGCAGAACATACGTATACTGTGACACAAACGCCTCAGCTTACACCTGAAGTTGTGGAAGAGTTGCTTGAGCATTTTATGGACCCTGTGCATGGCAGTAATTCTAAGAATAGGTCACCCATTGGTATGTGTTGTTTACATGTTGATGATCTTTTTGTGACAGGTAATGATATCTTTTTGAAACAGTTCAAGGATATTGTGAAGTCACAGTTTAAGATTGGACATGAGGACACTAATGACCTGATGTTTACTGGACAACGTGTTGCTTGGAAGATGCAAGAGAAGACCAAGAAGAAGGAGTACATCTCAGTAGAGCAATCCCTTTGTGTTCAAGAATTGACTGAGATTATCATTCCAGAAGGTTTGAAGGATGAGGACAAGTGTGACAAAGACATGTACACAGCCTTCAGATCCCTTCTTGGCAGCATAAACTGGTTACAATCCAGAACACAATTCCAAGCATGCTACCAATTCTCGAGGTCAGCATCAGCATCAGCAGGACCTACAATAGGTGATTGCAAGGCCCTGAACAAGCTGTGCAAACAAATCGTGACTGACCCTATGGAGTTACGGTTTTGGCCACTTGAAGGTAGTCCACGTTTAATTGCCATGCCAGATGCCGCATTCAGGAACAACAGTGACAAATCCTCTCAACGTGCTATGGTTATTTTTATGGGTGAGCAAAGGAAGGCAAAACAGAAGAACACTAAAGGCTCACTTATTTTCTTTGAATCTTCTAAGATCAAGAGAACAACCCTGTCCACAACTGTTGCAGAGTTGTATGCATTTATGAAGTGTTATGGCACTTGCCAAATGCTTAGAGGCTTGATCAAGGACATTACAGGTGACTCTACTGACATTCGCATGCGCACTGATGCTAACAATCTTGTGACTACAGCTAGTACTACTCATGTTCCTGAGCAACAGGAGACTATTCATATGATCCAAATGCTTAGGAAGGAAGCATGCTCTGGTGCAATTGCTGACTTGTCACATATACGCACTCAGTGGTGTCTTGCGGACTGTCTTACCAAGAAGTCTGCTAGTCCTCAAGCTTTGATAGAGGCAGTACGCAGTGGTTGTTTAAAGGAAGTTGATGCACATCCACCTTTTAGATCTCTTATTGAACACGAGGCATATATGCGTGGATGGCTTCCTACAGTATGCACACATGTTGACTTTTCACATGATGTGTTTTATCTTGGAGATTCTTTGCACTGAGAGTGAGAGGAGAGAATTCAATGCATGTGTTTTTGTTTGAGAGAAATTTGAATTTCTTTCATGAATTTGTGCCTGCGGCTCAAATTAGCTTGGCAAGATCAGCACTTTTCTTTCGAAGACTATTGCCTTGCATCGTTGACTACCTGTCATTTCTAAGACTTAGGACACTGGCCTCTGACCGGTGGACTTTGTATCAACAGAGATGGCCGGTCAGGGAGCGTCCAATCCGGTCAACATCTTTGAGTATGCTCGAAACTGGTCACAAAAGGTTCCCTGGGGACAACCTCCGAACTGGGCAAACCGTTTGAGACGCCCACGTGCGCCAGTTGAGTTCCATAAGAACTCAGAGCAGGATGAATTGATCCTAACTGACATTCTTGCAATGTGTTTGGCACCTGAGAACCATGCTAAGTTTAATTTTCGAGTACGGTGGTTCGCAGAGATTGCCAGATACGCTCTTGGCTATGTCACCCAAGAGGAAGAGGATGAATATGAGAGAAGCAGACAGTTCGTGGCAACAAGAGTCGCGTGGAGGCAAAACGATTATGGAAAGATAGCCACGGGGCTCAACTATATGCTACGACATGATCGTTATCTCGACAGGTTGATGGACAATAGGGCAATGATAGAGCTTATGCCTCTGATTACAGAGGGAACTGCTCGTATGCCATCACCTTTCCGTATTTATCCTCATGCCTTCTTTGCTATATTGCACAGCGATGAGAAGCAAAGATTTCATTTGGTGATTCGCCTAGACAAGAATGTTTGGCACAACACAGGCAATCAATATGATATGCCCTTCTCCATGCGTTTGGGAGTGAACCAGGGGCATACAGGACTCACGCATAACATCAGTCCAGAGAAGTTGAATCATAGATTGACTTCTATAGAGGCAAGATGTTTGGGACATGTTTTTCATGTTACCAGAAGGGAGAACTGGGCCAGCATTGAGAGTCATGGTTTGATGAGAGACCCTCAAAGTTGGAACGGAAGGAACAGAGGTGAAGGAAGAGATTATGTTCGTTTTATGTACAGCAATCCACAAACTTCGCTTTACATTCCTTTAGGCCCAGGTACAGTGGTTCCAAGGGATTATGGACAGCCTTTGTATGTGAAGCTTAACGGGATTCTTTTGGCTTCGGGCTGGACGTCCTCTGTACTTCAGCAACAATGGAGTGGTGCTCACACATTGTGATGTAGAGCCCAAATACTTGGACATTGGTGTGGATGCTCCAGATCCCGCTAAGGAGTTGAGAAATCCTAAGTCCGCAGAGGAGATGATGGAGCTCATCAACAGTGAGAAGATGCAACAAGAGAGAGTGAGATCATTGTTCACCAGACTATCTATTGACAAGCCATATGCCAGAGAACTTCTCAGGAGGATTCATGCAGATGAGCCTGAGACAAGACAAGCTAAGAGGCATATGCTTCTCTGGTTGGATGATTTGAATTTAGGTGCTATCGCCAGTTTTGTCAGCTATGAGAGTCATCCTGAACGTGAGTACAATCGTTCACGATTGAGGTCACGTCAGGTGATGTCAGAAGGCCATTATCCACAAGGATGGTCTTTGATTACACCTAAAGAGATTGATGATCGTGATCCTTGGAGTATCTTAGGCTATAGTGCTCCAAAGTTGATTGTCAATGGAGATGGTGTTACCTCAAGGTCCTTGTTTATGGTTCATCCATTAGTTTTGAGCAAGGATCAGGCGAAACTGGTGAAGGCTGATGAGGAAGTGATTCGTTTTGACCACCTTTGGAAGGACATCACTTCGAAGAGCTCAACAGCCAGGACTTCTGGAGAACCTCAACAAGATGAAGAAGATGACTCTGCTCATGTTGCTGAGCGTGAGATGACATGGTTCATTCAGAATGTCAGCAACCTGGTTCTCAACCCATGGATGGTATATGACATTGGCATGGTATCACTCCATGATCGTGTAGGAACACGTGTACTCCAGAGCACTGGAGAAGACGTGATTCTAGTGAGGAATTGGGACAGGTTGACAAGGCACCAGAGAGAATATTTTTGTAGAAGATACAAGTTGTTGCGTCCAAGTGTTTATGGAACAGAGGAGGACCCCAAGACGTATGCACCAAGTTTTGAACCTGGATTTTCTCAATGGATGGAGTTGGCACAAACTGGATACCAACAGTTTTTCTTCATCCGTGCTTGGGAGAATGGACGCCGTTGGGCTGAAATTCTGACAGACCATGGCATTGCTTCTGCAGAACTTTCAAGTTTCTTGGATATGTGCAGGGATCCCAAATTGCTGGGTTGGAACTTTGGTATCCCAGAACCTCAGTGGGATAATTTCGGCAACTCAGTGGAGGAAGCATTTAACAATCCATTATTTGCCAAACTGCACTATCGTTTCAAGCAGGAGGAAGAGATTGGCCGTGTCATGCACCTTTTGTCTGAACTTGTTTGTGACTTTTTCGTCAAGGTGCTTCCCAGGTGGGTTCTTAAGCATTCGATCTTGTGGGAAGAGTTTATGATCTTGGATCCACACACAAAGCTCCCTCTTTACAAGACTTCAGAGGCCGCCTTACAAGCAGAAGAGGATCCAGAGAAGTATCATACACATTTTGCTATGAACTTCAAGAAATTCCGTTTTTCTGCAAGAGTGGTGTGGTATTTGATTGACCGTGACAGGAATCATTTAGAGAGTTTTCTTCACAACTCCAATAGCAGATTTGTGCAACATGCATGCTATCAACTTCGTGAATATGTTCAGTCACGTGTTGCAGTTTCTGATCCCTTGTATGAGATGATCAAGAAGGAAGAGTTTGAACGCCAATACAATTCCAAGTTTTTGGAGGCGATTTCTTGCTCTCGTGTTGTAGTTGAGCCTGTAAGTTCAGGGACGTATGAGCCATCATCGAAGCTGAACTTAAAGGTACTACAAAACATTCTGAAGGGTGTCTACAAGATCCAGAAGAATGAGGAGCTTGCCAGAGAACGTGAGGAAGAAGAAGAACAGGCAGCTCAAAACATCTCAAACTTGCTGGCAGATGATATGGAGCTTGATTTTGATGATGACGACGTACCAGTATGGCGCTCCATTGTCAACAAGTATAGAGAAGGTGATCAGGTGCTACAGAGAGAAGCAGTGAAGATTACTCATCTTTTCAAGGACAAAAAGGACAATGAGAAGGCAACAGAAGTTTTCAGTTCAGAGAGGACAGATTTTCATGAGACCTCAGAACCTCTTCCAAGGACTATGGGAGAAAATCTTGTAGAGGACTTACTCACCAAGAATGTCGCAGAACAAGCTTTTGAGGCAGGTGAAGAAGTTCCTCCTTACACAAGAGTCTCCACTATTGCTGGTGGAATCTACACTGGTAGTCTGATGTTGACAAAAGATGAAGATATGGAAGGGGAAGTTCCTGAAGAAGATCCTGCAGTTGAACCTGAGAAAGATGAAGAAATGGTTGATGAGAATGCAGGTACTTTTCCTTCAGAGGGACCAAAGATGGAAGTTGACCAGGAGGAAGCGAAGGAGGAGTCAACACCACACTTTCTGTCAAGAGAGATAGGTGAGGACTCCGCTGCATCGTACTTACCATCAGGTGAGAAGGATGCTAACCTTGATGATACTCCACGTCTGCCGAAATCTAAGAAAAGCCGCCTGAATAAAATACCTGATCCTCATTTTCATGAAGAAGTTCAGGATGATGCAACCATGGAAGAGAAGAAAGAGGCGGTGGAGAAAATAAAAGAGGTCAGAGAGGATGATGGAGAGAAGAAATTGGAGGCTGAAATCCAGGAATCTTTTCCATCTGAAGTAGTTGTTGAAAAGGATACAACAAAAGTTGACAATACCTATGAGTTGCATACTTCACCTTTGAAGTTGCTTGGAGAGCTTACAGGAGATCCAGGTATTGGCTTTTATCAACTATGCTTCAGGGAAACTCACGCGAGATTGCTGAACCATGTTTGTTTCAGAAAAGGTGAGATTTCCCATCCTCATTTTTCAGTCGAGGATCAACGAGGATGATTTTGTTCGATCCATTCGAAATGTCTGTCCAGTACCTCCACCGGATTGTTATGAACACGACTCAGAGCATGATTTGAAGAGGTTTTTCATCAATGATGATCGCATCATTCATTTGGATGGCAAGTATCAGGTCGATCCAAAGGCCCTTGAAAGGGCAGAACATGCTCGAGAAGAATTGGAGGATACGAAGAAGGAACTTAAGAAGGAACTGGAATCATATGGTCCCAAGGGACCCAGTTGGGACTTTGTCACCTTCTATGAAGAGCTGTGCAGAAGGTTCCTCAAGGGAAGAATAGAAGAACCATATGGAACTAACTTATTGGCCAGCTCAGAGTCCTTGACATTTTTATCCTGGAACTATGGCAACATGGTTCGTGGTCAGAAGTACACCACACCAAGGTTTCTCCAAGGACTTGATAGTGCAATGAGGCCACGCAAACAGAGCGCCATGTCACTTCAGAATGAGCAATTTGAGAACAACCTTTTCTTCAACATGCTCTTCTTTTTACGTGCACATGTCGTGATTCTCCAGGAAGCTCATCTTCTTGTTCCTGCCAAGGAATTTATTGAGCAAAAGAATTGGACAGTTTGTTTCAATGATTGGGAGAATCTTGCAGTGATGGCTAGATTGGCACCAGGTGGATATGTCAAGATCGTTGCTGGACATGATCAAGAACTTGGTCACTGTGAACAGCGTGATGTAACTTGGGCTATCTACGAGATTTGTTTTGGAGAAACAAGGCCTCGTCAAGATTTCAAGGATGCAGACTTTGAATTTGATGACTATGGTCCTGAGGACAAGCGTGTTCCACTTACTCGAGCGAACATGCATACCATCAGAGTCTGTAATTATCATGCTGATACACACCGTGCTGTGGATGCCCACCTACTGACAGGAGAACAGACAGCATTGATGCTTTACGAGTGTTTTGTCTATGAGGTGGACATCATTTCTGGTGATGCAAATAGTTTGGCCTACAGAATGTCTGGGTACAAAAGGCAGCCAATGGCTAACTACTATTACAGCACCATGCAGCATTGGATCCGCAGGTTTTCAGAAGCTCGTGTAAAAGCAGATCCTGGCATCAAAGCACCTATTCCCAGAACATTTTACAGTTCAACTTCACAGGTCCTCAAGAAGTGTGAAGTTTACTTTGATAAACTCTGGGAAGAATATTCTACTGTTGAAAAAGAAGAATACCAAGGATCACAGCTTGGCGATACATGTTTGTCTACCATTGTTGAATGGGGTCATTCAATGAGTGAAGAGGAATATGAAAATTCCACAGTGAGCACGAAGGAGTTCATCTGTAATTTTTCAGAGAACTTTGCTATGATTGACACGGAGGTTATGTGCTCAAGACCCTCTGACGAGGACAGTCATGGTCCAATGTTTATTTCACTCAGACAAGCTTCCTTTTCATCTGGAGACAGAAGACAGTATCGCATGGGAGCAACTCTTCATGAGGCGAACTTGCGGAGGAAGGAGAGACAGAAGCAGAATAGAAGGAAAGGTAGGCCGCCAACTTCTGATCAAGCAGCTTCATCGACTGCAGCGGCATGAAACTCAGAGCGGAAGCTAACTTTTAATGATAGCTAGGAAGTGAAGATACTTCTGATCACAGTTGATACTTTGCTTCCAGGCTTGACTTTAAGTTGCCAGGCTGTAGTTTTAAAAAATTCTGGTTTGCAATGAGGAGAAACTTTTTATCAAAGAAGATACTCCTGCATTCCAGGTTTATACGCTTTAGCATGTAGATAGGTATGGACAGTTTTGCATAACTGATGATATCTATCACAGCCGCTTTTTCTGAGATGACCTCTAATGGACAACCATTCATGGTTGATGATTAAGTCATTTCATAAGTTTGCATTTGTAGTGCAAGTTTTGTACATACATTTGCCGGTGTCTCCTTCCTTTTTGTTTTTTTGGTGTCAATGAGAAAGAGTCCTTTTGATGCAGTGTATGGAAGCGGCCGAGACCACTTGTAGAGAAGAACATTCCTCGGGCCGAGAGTTGACGCTCCTTGCATTTTGCAAGGCATCCTAATTCATTGCAATTTGTGCGGTCTTGAATTTTTAGTTCTTCGTTACGCGAGTGTCGTTTGATTCTTTTATAGGTCTCTGTAGAGAAAAAGCCGCTTTCCCTTTTAGTTTGATTTAGCTCAGGCCATAAAGAGCTAGTGAGCGCCGGTACATGGTATCTCCGCCTGTGAAAAATACAGTCTCCAGCCGAGGTACATTATCGTTTTGATTTTGTACTTGAGGTGAGTCAGCTATTGCTCCCTCACTGTATTTAATAGCCTTGAGATTACCTTCTCTATAGTGTGAAACACACTGGATTAGGTAAGTACATGGCACCGTAGTTTTCTTTTAAGTTGCTAGAGCTAGCCGGACTGTTTTAGCCTTGCAGTAGAAAAAGAGTGTGCGACATACGCAATCAGCTAGGAGTGGACATGAATCTTGTGCCTGCTGAAAAGTAGAGCCTACCTGTACAGGGTTCCACTCCAACAGCCGATATAGTGTGTCCATACTTGACTGCTTCAAGGCTCAAAGAGCAAGAGGATAAGACTCTGCGCATAAAAGACACTAGCGGTCTGCACCTCTACCGTGTACGCCCTAGTCACTCTTTCACCCCCCCCC
>CAXAMN010022134.1:9340-28614 GCA_963970005.1 Durusdinium trenchii
CAAGGCACATCTATACCAACCAGCATTCTTGCCGTGCAACACTGGTTCGAGATGGCCTCCAACAAAGTCGCGATGTTGTGCCTGAGTAAGTGCCTGAGCAAATGAATGAGTACTACAGTAAGAAATAAGAAACGTGAAAAGAAGAACAGTGCCAGAAATACATAAACATCTCATAACTACAATAAACCATATATACACAATAAACCTAATGAACAGAAACACTCTCCCATACCTACCACGCGTGAGGTTCTTTCTCTGTGCAATACCCATACGTGCTGTGGAGCCAAATGGGGATCCACAGCTGTGGAATCGCTTCTTTCCCCGTCACGGTGCCACACATGACTCTCCGCATGTCCGCCACGTGCCGTCCCCACACCTGAGCCACCTCGTAGGGCATCAATGGACTGTGGGGGTTCTGCGGCTCATTGTTTTCCCCATCTGAGTCGCGACGGGCAAAGGACCCATCGGATCTTTGGAAAGTGAGGAGTCCTCCAAACAGCACCCAAAAGTGGCGAACATCTTTCTGCCCCCTTGGTGCAGAAAGCACATGAAAGCACGTCCTCTCCCCAAGTCGGACAGCTAGTTCGTTGTGCCAGCAAAACATGGATTCGGCACCTTGACACATGCGCTCCGCCTCGCCTCGTGCGCACTCCCCGTGACATCCCATGACGGAGGGACCGAAGCCAATTCCGTGGTGTGAAAACGCAGATGAAACAAAGTTAACACAGAGATAAGTAAACTCCTACAAAGCATTTTTCTCCCTGCATTTTGGTCAGTTCTAGGGCTCCGTACTCCAGGCGCCCATGGGCAGCTCAATCTTGTACACAAAATGCATGTGCTCCTGCCGCTTCCGTCGCAGTGGGACGCCCTCCCCATCGACTGAGAGACTGAGAGGATGAATGTTACTCATTTTATGACGAGTGATCTTGTAACGCGAGCGCTTGGAAGTCGGGCCGGTCACTCAAATAGATGACGTAGAGATGCCTTGGACAATTCAAATGACGAAGAACTCCAACAAAAGCTAAAGTGTTTGAGGCCATTTATTCCCTTCAAACCAAGAGATGAGTTTGCGAGACTCATGTGCATGGTTCCTCAAATGGCCCGTTTCAGCTGTCATACGAACATGGAGTCCCGGAGATAGTTCCAATTCAGGTAAGCACCGGCGCCGGTGCTGCTGATGAATTTTGGATCTGAAACACTACATACACGGTATATATATATATACATCCCTGCACTCACCTCAGCCGCCAGCTCCCCCCCCCCGCAGACTGACCTGCAAATGAGGAGCGCCCTGCATCCGCCGTATCACTTGTCGGACGCCCTCGCGTAGGTTATCCTGTTCACCGTGGATCGTCACCAAGCGCTCCTGCGACACCGTTCGGCCCCTGTTGAGAGCTTAAGGGTTGGATTGGTCTGGGCTATTGATCGTTCGGCCCCGGAGAAAGAGCGGTCAAACACCTACAAATCTGTTGTGGTGGCCCTAGGTAGGCAACCAGCAGTATCTATTAATCTGCCAAAACGAAAGAAATAAGAACGATATTCTGAACAAGAATGGCCTCCCACCTAATAGCGATGGTCTCCAACTTAATCGAAATGTGTTTCCTCCACATCCCTCCACCTTTTCACAAACAACTCCCAAACAAGGCTCTTCTCAAAAACCCGACCGCACGATCCGAAATGATCCAACCGATGTCCATGTCCTCTCCGTTTCTCCAATGTTTTGTCACCCAAACCACTTCCAGCCGCCTGAAAGCCTTCAACTCGAGCGCTCATGTTGACGCGGCAATCCGTTTCTTTGGTGATTTGCTGTACGGTTTCCTTGGCTTTTGCAGCGGTTCAAAGGAAACTAATACAGTGGGTTCAAATGGCACGATCCCTTAAAGGTGGTTTATATGGACCCCTATCTAAAGGACATCTTGGGGTGCCAGTGCCATCTGAAACCATTGTAAACATCTTCTCAGACATATGGTGAGGGCGCAAGGGGGGAGGCATGTAGGCTTCATGCTATCACTACGACTGGCGCTCCGAGGGCCACTGGTGGTTGCCCTTTGTTGTATATTGTGATTGTTTCTGTCTTTATTTGTTTCCTGCTGTAGTTGTTTGTTCTGTGTATGCTTTTTCTGTTTGCTTGTTTTTGTTGGTTTCTTTGTTTGCTTGTTGTTACTTCCTTGGGTACTCTTCTGTGTTTGTTTGTTTGTTTTTTGTGTCCTTGTTTGTTTGCTGGTGCACGCATCATCTGTGGCTCATCAGCTTAGAACTCCGTCCTCCCAAATCCCATACGACCCGTCACGCATGGCGGCGCACCCCGCCTCCCGAGCAGTGTCCCTAGAAAATAAAGGACACATTCAGGCTAACCTCCTTTTTTCCACTTGTTCTTGTTTCGTAGCCTCGTTTCGCCAGGGTGCTCCATTATAGCCGATGATCTGGTTGGCAGCAGACTTGGGCACGACCAGTTTGAAAACCAATCGTCTTTGTGAAGGAGGGCCTCTCCTCAAGAGGACACAGCCATCGCTTGCGTGCAAGAATACAAGAATCCTCTTGCATGTTGGAGACTAGACATAGACTAAGCTGAGTCTGAGAAGGTGTATGGCATGGGGTCTGTCCACCAAACTAGGGGACCCTCTGAACCTATAATATAGAGAAGTAAAACGAGGTTTAACACACACAAAAAAAAACTATATACCATGGACTTGATCCAACATCATGGCCATTGTTGGTCAAATAGGACTACTGTCCTTAGAAGAAGGGCCATTCAACCCTTGAAGATCAGAAAACAGGTCTTTTAGTAGGGCTGATATTTCGGAAAAGACAGGTCACAGGAAGAAAATCCTGGTTATCATCAAATGATCTACGTTTTTTAGGGTCAGCAGTGCTGATGGTATATATTATATAGATTATAGGTTATATATATAGTACATTATTAATAATTGGTTGGACCCATGTACCCTGAGGCTGTATGACTTTCAATCCGGACCAAGAGGGTCGCCCCGCGTGCCCCGCGTACGTGGCGGACCGGTCGTTTCCGCCCAGGAGCATATGTATTTTGACCCTCAGCGAGCCAGTGCAGTTCGAGGTCGAAAACGGGACAGTCGGTGATCGAAAACGGGACAGTTGGTGCATCTAATCCGTCGGACCATGTGACCAGCAAATGTTGCACTAAATACAGCCATATACATGTGAATGTATATATATAGTTATATATAGGTACCTATACGAGTGCCGTCAAAACAGATCACCACCTGCCACCTGTCCATCTCCAAAAGCTATCAAAGGAGACTTGTTGGAGGGTGGTGGTACATATGTATTATAGATGTATGTCTGTATGTGTGTACAAGGCTGTGCTTTTGTTTAAGTTTCAAGACATTGAACATGTATATGGAATAATTTCCTCGCCAATAAGTGTCAACAGGATCTTAGTGGTTCATCATGGTGTCTCCCGTTGATCGCGCTGGTCAAACCCTGAAGTCTAAAGTTGTGTATATTCTGTATGTATGATGCTATGTGCTATTATATGACCTCATATGTCCATATCCGTCCATAGTTACCTTTCAGTTCCCTTGAAAAGCCATCTCAAAACCGAATTCTTCAGTCTTCACTCCGAAGAGGAGTCAAGTTTCTGACTCGCTTCGTGGATTTTCTGTTCCCTTCCGTGCCCTTCCCCTGAGCGATGTGGCTGGCTGCGTAAGCCAAAGTTAGCAACGGGTGACATGAGAAGGAGATGACATGCTCATCCTAAGCCTTCACGAGTTCTTCATGCAATCCATGCCCAGGCATGGCAAATGGAACATCATCAGTCACGGTTTAGCAGCGCGGGGGACCGTCACGGCTCAGTCCCGAGTGTCTGGGATGGAGTGTTGGACAATTGCGCTTACAAAAAGAACCTGAACATTTGTTTGTTGTGAAGCTTTCACGCATTGGGCATTGGTCAACGCGGTGAAAATGGTTGATCTCAAAACCATCGACACGCGAGCCAACATCAGCATACTGCTTGAAAATCACCCAATCCGTTTCCCCGCTTAATAGCTTGGGTGATGATCTTCCTAGTCGAAACCTGAACTGTTCCTGTCCGAGCCACATCCAGTCCATGACCTTCATGGCTGCAATTTCGACTGCTTCACTAGTTTTGCCACCCACCTGCGGTGGAAAAGGAGCAACACGCCTATCATTGCACCAACTTTGGTTTTCAGTGTTCACCGTGGAGTTCTTTGTTTTTTTTGGCAGCACGCGGTCACCGTTTTCCGCACCCAACGTCGGAGTCTTGGGAAAGCACCGAAGGACCAACTCGTTATAGCCGGTGATGCAATGATGCAGAGCTTTCCCGCAAAAGAACAAAAGCTGACCCTAGCCTTCCAAGACCATTTTAGTTAGTTATTCAAAATAACAGTTGACCTGGTGTTGTACTGTAAAATTCTCACGAAAAGAATTGTTGTTCGGTAGAGACTATTTGATCAATGGTGGTTGGAAGCCTATGGGGTTCACATGAAGTGTTCTAATCACATGTCAAAAAGAAATGTCAAGCCATGGCGGAAGCGCTGAAGCTCCGCTCGGCTCGCATGTTTCACCCTGCAGCACACATCCAGATGCATCTGAAGCATCACTCATTTTAATGTAGTCTTGAATATCAATAAATATATATATATAGATGTAAGTATACAGTATATATCAATAACACAGACACACACCATTTGGATCCATTTGGATTGCAAAGCCTCCTCATATGGGGGGTTGAATTGAAGTCAAGAGTCTACAGTAGACAGGGGTCCATCC
Source organism: Durusdinium trenchii (assembly GCA_963970005.1). Classification (NCBI taxonomy): domain Eukaryota; class Dinophyceae; order Suessiales; family Symbiodiniaceae; genus Durusdinium; species Durusdinium trenchii. The sequence continues at coordinate 14,108 of CAXAMN010022134.1, forward strand.
ATCGAAGGCTATCTCGCTACGCGACCCGAGTGCCGCCACAAACCTGAACCGGTTCGTCCGTTTTGGTGGTAGAAAGACTGCCCCTTCTCCGGGCATCGAATCAAGTTTTGGTGTGTGCACCACGACTTTGGTGGGTGGGCACTGCGCAGCGGCATCACAGAAAATACATTTTGGATGACAAGGCCATCAGCCTCAAATGGTCCCATGGAACATCCCGACAGTTCTCCTCCGACACAGCCAACAAGTCAATGTGAATTGGGTGAGCTGTGTCGTGAGGAGATGTGTCACCAAATGAATGCTGTAACTTGTTTTCCACATCCCTGTCGGCACCTTACCTCAAATCTCAAAGATTTGCGTAATTACACTCCCTGGAAGTAACATGGAAGTGGAGAATGGCCCCTTGGAAGACCATTTTCCACTACAAACAGGTGGTTTTCCACTTTCATGTTAGTTCCAGGGAGAATAACACCCCCAAACATGAACACAGAAGGCAACAAAGACTGGCTCGGCTTCGGTCTGCCGTCTGCCGTGTCTGCGCTCGCAATGCCCAAATGCGAAACAACCTCCGGTTTTCCACCGTCCGACAGATGCCCCATCGGCCGAAGGGCGATGCACACGCGGTCCGTGGTTCCAGGAAAAAAGACCTGGAGTCGACGCGTGTGACGCGATTGATGGAGTCGCTCCGATCGGGGTGTGAAGTGGCGGTCGCGTCGATCCAGCTGCACCTCTCTCTTGGGAACCCGTTCAATGCTGGCCAAACCGTGTGAAACGTCTCAATCGATCTAGTCACTGACCATTGTATCATCAACCATCATATATCTTTGCGATAGGGGTTGCGTCAAATGCCCCACGACTTGCCCCAAAAATGGTGTTTAAGTGAATCTGCGGGGGTGTGAGATAGGATACTTGATTGCTTTCTGAACGTTATCCAGTCTTGGAATGGTTTCTTCAAATCTCACGACAAAGCCTCTTATACCCCCGCAAAAAACTCTATGGGTAGTGATACTGGGCTGGGACAGGAGTAGTTTTCATGAATTCCTCCGCTGGGTGGTGATGTGTGGCGGAGGAATGGGGGTGGGTGGACAATATTCCATGAGGGGCTGACCTCTAGGGGAATGTTTAACTTTCTGATATTAAAATCACAAAACTCGGCCTTTGTCGCTTTTGTGTTCATGATTTTGTTTGTCTTTCATGCTTAATGAAAGCCATCCCAGCAAAGGCTGACCCATGTTGACCCCGCGCCCTCCCTCGAAGATTATTCTGGTAAAACAGGTTCCAACATATTCAAATTTAATCATTCCACACACACACACACATGCCATATACAATAATATCACATCCCCTTGCCTTGAGGATTCACCAACCCTCTCTTTTTAATCCCCACCCCCCCCCCGAAAAAAAACAAAAAAACACATAGATCCGTACCATTCCTTCGCCGGAAACGAAGAATCTCAAATAACATAATAGAGATCCGTTCGATCCGCACGTCCACACCTTCGAACCGGAGATCCGCAATTTGCAGTTGGATACCATTTCGATCTCCCCCACCGAAATGCCGTCTCTGCCTGAGCCAGGTTCGGCCAGCGGGTTCGGCCGCCAAAATGGGACCGGACGAAGACGGTCCACACGGACGAGACGGGCGAGAACATGGGATTCGGATTGTTTGGGTGTGTTTGGATGGGTGGACTCTGACATGATGGTCCACCCATCCAGTTAACACACCAATCCCAATCCCATGTTCTCTTTGGATTAGGTCATTAGGTTTCTTTATTGGATTGGTGAAACATGGTGAAACCACGCCCCCCAAAAAACAAAACACCGACCTTGTGTGTCGCACCTCCCAGTTCGCCGCCCCGCTCCGCCCACGTGGAGCACGTGTCCGCACCGTGATTTCAGGCCGGATCCGTGTCGGCGCCGTCTCGGGTCGAAATGAAGCGTTATCTGAAGTGATACCGAGCAATGACTCAAGTGCTTTTCTACCATCTGATTCAGGTTTCGTTGGCTCTGGACGATGCTCAGTCATCGTTCTTTCGCAGGAGTCCAGGGTGAACGAACATGTGTTCCTGGACGACTCCCTATGAGCCTATGAACGAACAAGGTGCAACACGCAACCGAAACCGTGTCGATTCCTCGACGGAAGCTGAGCTCTTCTAACCCGGTGGCCAATCAATGCACCAGCCAAGTGGTTTGGCACTAAGAACTTGAAGTAGCAAGGGCCATCAATCCTTGGAGAGTCCGTACGACACGCAAAGCCCTTCCACCGCACCGAAAGATGGTGCCAAACCTGCGGGTGATCTTCTCTGACCTGCCTGCTGGCGGCTTCCAGACCTGCTTGAACAAAGAACCTCTCTCACTAACCAAGTCTCATGAAAGTGACGGGGGAGCCATCAGTCAGTCGAGCGTCAAACGCGTCAATTTGCATTTCCCCTCCCCCACGATGTGAGCAAATCGAAAGTGTCCTCAAGAAGACCGTGAAACCCAGCGTTTCCTACCACAAGGCCATGCGCCAGACTGTGCAGTACAATCCTTCCGGCCCCCCGGGTTTCTGGTTTTGGCGTTTGGAGGAAGTGCCAGAAAAGGGCCTGAAGAGTCTTCGCTCCGCCACTGAGTGGCGGTGGAAAGGGACAGCGTTTGCACGATTATAGTAGGGGTCTGGTTTGTGCTGTGTGCTTGCCCTAGGTGAGCGCATTCTTCGGCACTCTCACTTTTTGGTTCGGCTGTTTCGGAGTTCTGCGTTCAGTAGACATGAAAAGAAACTCAATGTTCTGGCCATGAGGGCCCCGGACTACTCGAGTTCGAGTTCGAAACCACTCCAAAATGCAACGCCATTCGTAGATTTCGTAGGTGATTCTGTGTCCACAAGGTCCAACGACAGGTCCTTGCAGAGTGACCCACGTTGCTTTCCCCGACTGAAACAGTTCCCCCGGCAGAACACCCGCCCAGTCCACCAGTCCACCAGTCTTCGAGGTGTAGAGCGGCAAAAACGGATACAAACCCACTTTGGTACAACCAAACCTCCCATGTCTATCCATTTCTGTGACAGGTTTGACTGGTTTCACTTGGCCCAAGGCTCAGCGGTTGTGGCAAACCATCCACCGCATCAGCGTCCTAGGACCGGACCGGGCTGACGACCGGTGTGGCAGTTGGGCCAGACCTCTCTCGGTCTGGACTGAAGGTGTTTCACTCTAACTCCATGTCAATTCTGTCGGGAAGTCACCCAAAACCGCTGGAATGGAGGAATGGAGACTTCAGGTGATTGTTTCAGTCTTTACTCGTACCTATGGAAAAAATCACAAGTGGCCCCAAGGTGCTTGGCAGGTATCAACTTTGTTTGGTTCGTCGTTGGCATGGTGATCAGCTTGGCGTGGTGATCACCTCCTAATCCCGTCCTCCTAATAATAAACACCCCCCCCCCCCCCCCTGAAAAGTAGAGCCTACCTGTACAGGGTTCCACTCCAACAGCCGATATAGTGTGTCCATACTTGACTGCTTCAAGGCTCAAAGAGCAAGAGGATAAGACTCTGCGCATAAAAGACACTGGCGGTCTGCACCTCTACCGTGTACGCCCTAGTCACTCTTTCAGTGGTAGCGGAGCAGTGATCCTGGAAGACCCAGGTGAGCTCCTTTCCTAGGCATAGACTTGCTAGTGGGCAAACAGCCATGGATTGGATAGACGACTGGGAAGAGCCTGATGCGGATGTGGCTTATGAGCCAGCAGCCTATGTGAATAGGCATGTGAGAAGAGAACCAGCAGCAATAGCAATGACAACACAGGTCACTACAAAGGTGCCCCCATCTTATGATGGAAAGACTTCATGGTTTTCCTATGAGGATGCCATAGACGATTGGTGTGATATCACCGAGCTGGAAGATGAGAAGAGAGGACCAGCATTGAGAAACAGATTAGAAGGAGAAGCAGCTGTATACAAGCGTGTTTTAGACAGAGATGCATTGAAGGCAAATGATCCACCAGGAGCCGGCGTAGAATATTTCAAACGAGTACTACGACCATATTTCGTGAAAGGATCAACCAATGTATTCCTGTATAGATTTATGCAATTTGTGCGCTTCAAGCGAGGATCAGCTGACATGATGAAATGGATGACAAGATTCCAGATTTTACTCCAAAGGCTTATGAGCAGTTGGATGGACATGTTAGAACCAGTCACTCAAGCACATCTACAGGTCCTAGCTCAGATGCAGGCAGATGCAGCGTTGACTGGAGTAGCACCAACGGCAGAAAGGATTCAGGAAATCATGCAGACCATCAATGGCAATATGAGGACTTTTCATCAGAACGAATTTCCTCTAGGAGAAAATCTGATTGCCTTACTCATGCTGTCACTTGCAGATTTGTCTCAGGACCAGCGAAACACTTTGACTTCTTTGATGACTCATCGTGGCAGGGTCCTGCAGGAATACACCACAACAGAGTTGAGGACAGTATTCATTGAGATGTTCTGCACAACAAAGACTTCAGTAGACAATCCTTTGATGCAGCCGACAGGTGCTGGAGGTAGAAGATCATTTCTCGTACTAGACGAAGGAGAACTCGATGGTACATTTGGCTATTGGGCCGAAGATGAAGAAGATGGAACAGAAGGATTCCTAGATGCCCTAGACGATGTCTTTTGGGTATATGATGAACAGAATTTCTCTTGGTTCCAGAGGAGATTCCAAGGAAGAAGAGCCAGAAAAGGCAAAGGAACAGGAAGAAGAAAAGGAAAAGGTAAAGGAAGATCAGGCCGCAGATTCTTCAGACCTCGTGGAAAAGGAAAAGGAAAGAGACGAGGAAAAGGCCACTATGCTGATGAGCAACCGCCAACTTATCCAGATGAGTATTTTGAAGAGAATCCTTATGAGGACACTTGGGAGTCAAACCAAGCAGCATATGATGCTATTCTTGCCGAAGATATGAATGACTATCTTCAAGGAGAATATGAAGATGCCAATGACTTTTGGCAACAGCTTGAAGAAGCATGGTTTTCCCACAAAGGAAAAGGAAAAGGCAAGAGAAAAGGCAAGAAAGGAAAAGGAAAAGATAAAGGAGATGGCAAACAAGATGCAAACTATGCAAATCAACAACAGCCACGTTCTTTACCTGCACCTTCAAGAACTTCACAAGCATCAGGAAGCAACCAAGGTTTCTTTGCACATTGTGTGACAACAGTAGCTGAAGTCCATGACAATGGTGAGACGATCTTCGATGGCATGAGTGCCCCTGTGAGGTACTCTTTGTCAAAGGAGATGCTCACAGATGCTCCTGATGGCTTTGCGCTTATGAGCGCTGAGGAAGAAGTGAAAGAGATGCAGGCTATTTCATTTTTGACTGAGAATCGCTTCCCGCCGACTATTGCAATCCTGGACATTGGATGCACTAGAGCTATGGGATCAAGGCGAGCAGTCGACCATTTTTGCAACTATGTCGACAATCACCCAGATTGTGGATTATGGTACTCTTTTGAGGCTACCAAGAGCAAGTTTTACTTTGCCAATTCCCAGAAGGCTACTTGCTCTCAGAAACTGGTGATTTACATGTATGATCGTGCATGGACGATCCACCATACAGAGTTCGACATAGTGGAAGAAGGAGAAGTCCCTTTGCTTATGAGCTTGCCACAGATGAGGAACTTAGGCTTTGAACTCAGGCTGACACCTCAACATGCTTATCTGACATCGGTGCCTCTTGGTATCAAATATTTGGAGTTGAAGGTTGCAGCCAGTACTCATCTTGTCTTGGACTTCCAAGATATTGCATGGTATCTGTCTGACGTGAATTTGCAGACTCGGCGCGAGAAGAGTTTTTACTCTCACTTCACTCACTATGAATATGGTCATATTTCTGTTGATCACAATAGTGATGAAGATGTAGCTGAACATGCATATCCTGTGGTTGACTACTGGGAAGTAGATGTTCACAAGAGAGAACTGATACGTCACCACAAGGATTATAGAAAGATTCTTTTTCCAGCAACTAAGTCCTGTCCTGTAGACACTGACTTACTGGAAGACTTGCGACTGACAATCATCAAGAAGAAGAAAGGAGGAGAAGAAATCAAGAAGCTAGATGATTGGCGCAAGGCAAAATGGAAGGACCTACAAATTGGCTATGAATGGCGTGGTAGAACAATTTTTAAGTTCAAACCAGATGCCAAAATTCCAGATCTAAAGATCAGGAAGGCTGGCATTGAGCACCGTGGCATTGGTGATCCCGATGCAGTGGTGCGCTCCTCCTCAGAGAAGGTTCCCATTGCAAAGGACAGGGAACCAGGCTTCTCGTCAGAGAAGGAAGGTGCACCATCAAGTGCCGCGGAAAAGCCCGTGCCGCCAAAGTTTCGGTATACTTCCAAGGGTTTTGATCCATTTTGGAAGGGACACAAGTCGAAACCATCTGAGCCTCAGAATGATTTAAAGGGTGATGATCTTGAGGAGTATGCTCCCTCAGAACCACCTGAGAGGCCAGAAGGTGAACTTGTAGAAATTCCTAAAGCATCAAAAGGACCATCAAGTGATAAACATGAACCACTTGAACCAGGTGATGGCGCTCTTGAGCCTAGGCGGATTTCAATCCCATTACCTGGTAGTGAAGTTGTTGCAGTGACACCGGCATATAGGAAGATGTTACAGAGACTGGAGGACAAGGTAGAGCTTTATAAGCTTCATGTGAAGCACTACCATATGAGTCCTACTCAGTTTCGTAGACGTGTTTCTATGTTGAAGCTTCCTGACTCTGGTTTAGAGAAGTATGAATCAGTTGTCAGGAACTGCCGTGTTTGTAACACTTCAGTGGCACCTCCGCCACGAGCCAGAGTCTCCGGTATTAGAGCTTCATGTTTTGGTGATGTTGTTTTTGCTGATCATTGTGAGGTTGAACTTCACAAGAACAAGTATATCATCTTACTTGTTCTTGATGGTGCCACAAATCTTCTCTGGGCTACGGCACAGAAAGACCTCATAGATCAAACCACCATCCAAGCATTGAGGCAATGGTCTGATGAGAACAACTGTGTTCCAAAGGCCATCGTAGGAGACGAAGCCTTTTTCACCGATGCTTTTGTTGAATACTACAGGTTCCATGGTATACAACAATGTCCTTGTGGGCCAAGAACTCCTTGGCCGAACCGAGCAGAGACAGCTGTACGTTTGTTCAAACGTATGTGGCATGTTATGAAGGTAGATCTGGATGACCCACGTTTTCGTGGTGTTACGGTCAGAGAAGTGGTCAAGAAGGTAGTTTGGGCAAGAAATTGTCAGTTGACTATCAGTGGCTATTCACCAATAGAGATAGCAACTGGAAGACGTCCACCAGATCTTTTTGACCTTGAGACTGCAAGCCCTGAGCAATTGTCAGCTAATGCCGCCGCACAAGATCGTACAAATTTGGAACTACAACGTGTGGCTTTGAGAGCTCATTAAGAAGCACGACAAGCTCAGGACCTTCGAGCAGATCTTGCAAGAAGGACTATGCCAAGTGACGGTCCTTATTTCCAAGGAGAGAAGGTTTTTGTTTGGACTCAAGATTCATCAAAGTTCAAGGATAAAGGACGTTGGGTTCGTGCCACAGTACTTGGACAAGAAGGAGCTATGGTCCAAGCCAATACTGGTAAGGCAGTGATACGTGTGAATCAGTCAAAGGTTGGACGCGATCACGATGAGTGGCATGATGTTTCCATACCGGCATTAGACGATGAGAATCCGGAGAACTTACGTGAAGATCACGAACTGTATGTTGATGCCGAATTTGGAGAACAGTCCTTTTTCTTCTGTAATGATGATCATCCTGATGTTGTTGAGTTACTTCATGGAAACAGTGGATTATCTTGGTTCCTTTCAAAGAATGGTGTTAAAGTTGCATCTCCTATGGATTTCAAGGCAGGATACAACTTTTCCACTATGAAGGGTCAAGATGGTATTTGGCAGCAACTGGAGAGATTGCAGCCCCACTGTATAGTGATCAACAACCCTTCTCCCAAACAGAACAGAGCTTCTATTTGGTTGCTATGTTGTAATGTGATCGAGTGGCAGTTGAGAAGGAAGAAACATGTGTTTGTGACTGTTCCCAAAGGAAACAAGTTTTGTTTGTTTTTGCAGAAGTTCATTTCTTCGTTGAAGGGTCCGATTTTTAACTTTGATGTGAATATGAATTGTTTTTGTTATTGTCCGAAGGGAATGAGTTACGTGACAGTCTTCCATTCCTATGCATCCTGTCAAGGATGGAAAGGTATTGGTGACTGTTCATTTCAAGCTAAAACAGTGCAAGCCACTAGAAGCAACCAGTACTTCAAGGATCCTGACTGGAAGAAGTTTCCGTTCTCATTTTTGGTTGGGATGAATCGTTTTCTTCCTTATAGTGAGACTTCAGATACACGTCAAAGTTTCCTTATTGAAGATCTTCTGGAGAACTTTGACTCTGGAAGTTTGTGTGGAACAGCTCTCGTTAGAGAGAGAAGCTCATCAGTCAATTTTGTTGAATTCCGTAAGAACGGAAGAGACGACGGAAATTCCGGTTCCACTTCGACACATACTACCACAAAGGTTCACTACTACTGAACTGATCAGAACCTTGAGGCAGGTAGATGCACTACCTCAGAGATCAGAGTTTGATGTGACAACATCCTCTGATTCTCGAATTGTGTCATTGATTCCAGGCCTGAAGGAGATTAGACGAAGAACCTTGCCACAGATGTATTTTGAGAGATGTAAGGTCTATCGTGGTACTTTTGGTAGAGTGCATCCTCTCTTCAACTCTGAGGATGATGCAGTGTTGATTATGTGGAAGCCAGGAAAATACCATCAGGTTTTCTTTATGTTTGTGTCACAACTGTCTCCTCATCATGAACAGTTTTTGGTAGATCATTGGAGTATGATAGTTTACGAAGCAGAGACGACAGGCGCCGTGAAGCGCATTGTGACTCCTGATGAAGTAGCTCTAGAGGATCCAAAGGATCAACCTCCAGACTACGGACCACCGATGGATGATGATATGGCTTATGAGCCGATTCCCGTCTCGGGGGAACAGCAGTATTTTGATCCAGATGATGAAGATATGTATCCGCCTGGTGATGGACCGGGTGGCAACCCTGATGATCACCAGGGTGGACAACCTCCGGGACCACCTCCGACAGGTTCCGTAGCTGGTCCGAATCAGTTCGGAAATCCCGATGTTCCTTTGGAGCAACTCGGATATCCATCGAGCGATCCGGAAGAGGCAATGCCGGAGATTACGAGTGAATCCCGTCCGCCAGATGATCCGGGTCAACCACCGATAGGGTTTCCGAGTGATACGGATCCCGTTCATCCGTTCGTACCGTCGCCAGATTCGAACACGCCGGAGCCAGAACCATATGTTCCGGAGAATCGTGAACGTCACAGTAAGCAAATGCGGAAGCTTTCTGTGGACTCAACTGATGCTTTGCCAAAGGCGAAGGTGAAGTTTCAGGTAAAACGTTCTAAGGTTCAGTTACCGGGACATGACGAACCTATTCCGGCACCTCCGAAGTCAGTGCCAAGAAGTTTCTTTCCTGGACATTCGGAGAATCCGACAGCATCAAGTTCGAATCAGCCACAAGCAGCCGACATTCCCGTGCCTACGAGCACAGTCGAAGACGATGACAATGAGACGATTGATACAAATGAAACAGATTCAGAACCTATTTTTGATGAAGAAGATGTGAAAGGTTTTGAGAAGGATCCAGACAAGGATCTGGACGATGAGAAGAATCTTTTTATTAGTTTTGACGATATGGATTTTTGTGTCGTAGGTCCGAATCAAGCTCCTCCGAGTTTTAACTCGTATGATCCGAAAGGCTTTTCACAATTCTGCCAGTATCTTGCGAAGACAGCGGCTAAGAAGACGCCGAAGGCAGAGAGTGTGATTACTCCGGAAGTGCTCCGGAAGTATGCGAAAGAGATCAAGCAAGCTAAACTAGAGGAGTTTCGCAGCTTTTTAGACTTTACTGCGATGAAGTATCGTGACCGAAGAAAGCACAAGATCGATAACTATGTTACCGGTCGATGGGTCCTGACTATCAAGATTGACAAAGATGGTAACTTTAAGAAGTTTAAGGCCAGATGGGTCTGTCGAGGCTTCCAAGATGCCCAGAAATGGGACCTCCAGACGGACTCGCCAACCGCGACCAGGTATGGTTTTCGCGTAGCATGTCAGCATGCAGCCTCTTCTTTTTGGGACCTGTTGCACATCGACTTGAAAACTGCCTTTCTTCAGGGGGAACTTTACGACCTCGAGCGACGCGTTATTCACGTTCAACTTCCGACATCGGATTGCCTCCGTATCTTGTCGGATTGTGCACCCGTTCAGTGTACGGATTGAGTGATGCGCCTCGTCGCTGGTGGAAACGACTCGACAAGTTTTTGCACTCACTCGGATTAGTTCCGACTCGAGCCGATCGGTGCACGTACGTTTGCTACTCCGGATGTTTGAGGGTTCCTAAGGCTGTGAACTACTCATCAGAGGAGATGCCAGCCGAACCGGAACCGGTATCCTTCTACGTAGCAGGTGCGCCGCCAAACGAATTCCACGACACAGCGGAGGAAGTTCGTAGGTCTTTTCTCTGTGAAGAACGTCTGTTTTCGGTGTGTTACGGAAATAGGTCGGAGAAGACGGTGACGCGTAGCCTGCTTAAGGCAGAGGATGGAAAATGGACTCCTGTGGTAGATCAGGAACTCCAGAATTTCCTTGACTCTGTAGAGCACAAGGCAGGTTGGCACCAATATGCAAATGGCCATGCTCAAGTCGCTTATCGCGCTAAAGCTCTTCGCACTCCCGAACCTACGTATTCGCGTTCGCGCTTTTGTTTTCGGACTTCAATAGTTAAGCGTAAGGGTGTTTGGTGGCTTCTCGAGACAAACAAGGATATCAGAAACGAGAAGAATGCAGTGACGTTAGAGGAAGAAGCTGAAACGCTTGTCAGTCTTTTTCTTCCTGCAGAACATACGTATACTGTGACACAAACGCCTCAGCTTACACCTGAAGTTGTGGAAGAGTTGCTTGAGCATTTTATGGACCCTGTGCATGGCAGTAATTCTTCTAAGAATAGGTCACCCATTGGTATGTGTTGTTTACATGTTGATGATCTTTTTGTGACAGGTAATGATATCTTTTTGAAACAGTTCAAGGAGATTGTGAAGTCACAGTTTAAGATTGGACATGAGGACACTAATGACCTGATGTTTACTGGACAACGTGTTGCTTGGAAAATGCAAGAGAAGACCAAGAAGAAGGAGTACATCTCAGTAGAGCAATCCCTTTGTGTTCAAGAATTGACTGAGATTATCATTCCAAAAGGTTTGAAGGATGAGGACAAGTGTGACAAAGACATGCACACAGCCTTCAGATCCCTTCTTGGCAGCATAAACTGGTTACAATCCAGAACACAATTCCAAGCATGCTACCAATTCTCGAGGTCAGCATCAGCATCAGCAGGACCTACAATAGGTGATTGCAAGGCCCTGAACAAGCTGTGCAAACAAATCGTGACTGACCCTATGGAGTTACGGTTTTGGCCACTTGAAGGTAGTCCACGTTTAATTGCCATGCCAGATGCCGCATTCAGGAACAACAGTGACAAATCCTCTCAACGTGCTATGGTTATTTTTATGGGTGAGCAAAGGAAGGCAAAACAGAAGAACACTAAAGGCTCACTTATTTTCTTTGAATCTTCTAAGATCAAGAGAACAACCCTGTCCACAACTGTTGCAGAGTTGTATGCATTTATGAAGTGTTATGGCACTTGCCAAATGCTTAGAGGCTTGATCAAGGACATTACAGGTGACTCTACTGACATTCATATGCGCACTGATGCTAACAATCTTGTGACTACAGCTAGTACTACTCATGTTCCTGAGCAACAGGAGACTATTCATATGATCCAAATGCTTAGGAAGGAAGCATGCTCTGGTGCAATTGCTGACTTGTCACATATACGCACTCAGTGGTGTCTTGCTGACTGTCTTACTAAGAAGTCTGCTAGTCCTCAAGCCTTGATAGATGCAGTACGCAGTGGTTGTTTGAAGGAAGTCGATGCACATCCACCTTTTAGATCTCTTATTGAACACAAGGCATATTTGCGTGGATGGATTCCTGCAGTATGCACACATGTTGACTTTTCACATGATGTGTTTTATCTTGGAGATTCTTTGCACTGAGAGTGAGAGGAGAGAATTCAATGCATGTGTTTTTGTTTGAGAGAAATTTGAATTTCTTTCATGAATTTGTGCCTGCGGCTCAAATTAGCTTGGCAAGATCAGCACTTTTCTTTCGAAGACTATTGCCTTGCATCGTTGACTACCTGTCATTTCTAAGACTTAGGACACTGGCCTCTGACCGGTGGACTTTGTATCAACAGAGATGGCCGGTCACTCCATGCGTTTGGGAGTGAACCAGGGGCATACAGGACTCACGCATAACATCAGTCCAGAGAAGTTGAATCATAGATTGACTTCTATAGAGGCAAGATGTTTGGGACATGTTTTTCATGTTACCAGAAGGGAGAACTGGGCCAGCATTGAGAGTCATGGTTTGATGAGAGACCCTCAAAGTTGGAACAGAAGGAACAGAGGTGAAGGAAGAGATTATGTTCATTTTATGTACAGCAATCCACAAACTTTGCTTTACATTCCTTTAGGCCCAGGTACAGTGGTTCCAAGGGATTATGGACAGCCTTTGTATGTGAAGCTTAACGTGATTCTTTGGCTTCGGGCTGGACGTCCTCTGTACTTCAGCAACAATGGAGTGGTGCTCACACATTGTGATGTAGAGCCCAAATACTTGGACATTGGTGTGGATGAACCACAACCACAAGATGCTCCAGATCCCGCTAAGGAGTTGGGAAATCCTAAGGCCGCAGAGGAGATGATGGAGCTCATCAACAGTGAGAAGATGCAACAAGAGAGAGTGAGATCATTGTTCACCAGACTATCTATTGACAAGCCATATGCCAGAGAACTTCTCAGGAGGATTCATGCAGATGAGCCTGAGACAAGACAAGCTAAGAGGCATATGCTTCTCTGGTTGGATGATCTGAATTTAGGTGCTATCGCCAGTTTTGTCAGCTATGAGAATCATCCTGAACGTGAGTACAATCGTTCACGATTGAGGTCACGTCAGGTGATGTCAGAAGGCCATTATCCACAAGGATGGTCTTTGATTACACCTAAAGAGATTGATGATCGTGATCCTTGGAGTATCTTAGGCTATAGTGCTCCAAAGTTGATTGTCAATGGGGATGGTGTTACCTCAAGGTCCTTGTTTATGGTGCATCCATTAGTTTTGAGCAAGGATCAGGCGAAACTGGTGAAGGCTGATGAGGAAGTGATTCGTTTTGACCACCTTTGGAAGGACATCACTTCGAAGAGCTCAACAGCCAGGACTTCTGGAGAACCTCAACAAGATGAAGAAGATGACTCTGCTCATGTTGCTGAGCGTGAGATGACATGGTTCATTCAGAATGTCAGCAACCTGGTTCTCAACCCATGGATGGTATATGACATTGGCATGGTATCACTCCATGATCGTGTAGGAACACGTGTACTCCAGAGCACTGGAGAAGACGTGATTCTAGTGAGGGATTGGGACAGGTTGACAAGGCACCAGAGAGAATATTTTTGTAGAAGATACAAGTTGTTGCGTCCAAGTGTTTATGGAACAGAGGAGGACCCCAAGACGTATGCACCAAGTTTTGAACCTGGATTTTCTCAATGGATGGAGTTGGCACAAACTGGATACCAACAGTTTTTCTTCATCCGTGCTTGGGAGAATGGACGCCGTTGGGCTGAAATTCTGACAGACCATGGCATTGCTTCTGCAGAACTTTCAAGTTTCCTGGATATGTGCAGGGATCCCAAATTGCTGGGTTGGAACTTTGGTATCCCAGAACCTCAGTGGGATAATTTCGGCAACTCAGTGGAGGAAGCATTTAACAATCCATTATTTGCCAAACTGCACTATCGTTTCAAGCAGGAGGAAGAGATTGGCCGTGTCATGCACCTTTTGTCTGAACTTGTTTGTGACTTTTTCGTCAAGGTGCTTCCCAGGTGGGTTCTTAAGCATTCGATCTTGTGGGAAGAGTTTATGATCTTGGATCCACACACAAAGCTCCCTCTTTACAAGACTTCAGAGGCCGCCTTACAAGCAGAAGAGGATCCAGAGAAGTATCATGCACATTTTGCTATGAACTTCAAGAAATTCCGTTTTTCTGCAAGAATTGAGTGGTATTTGATTGACCGTGACAGGAATCATTTTGAGAGTTTTCTTCACAACTCCAACAGTAGATTTGTGCAACATGCATGCTATCAACTTCGTGAGTATGTTCAAGCGCGTGTTGCAGTTTCTGATCCCTTGAAGGAAGAGTTTGAACGCCAATACAATTCCAAGTTTTTGGAGGCGATTTCTTGCTCTCGTGTTGTAGTTGAGCCTGTAAGTTCAGGGACGTATGAGCCATTATCGAAGCTGAACTTAAAGGTACTACAAGACATCCTGAAGGGTATCT
>CAXAMN010022135.1:9341-28612 GCA_963970005.1 Durusdinium trenchii
CAAGGCACATCTATACCAACCAGCATTCTTGCCGTGCAACACTGGTTCGAGATGGCCTCCAACAAAGTCGCGATGTTGTGCCTGAGTAAGTGCCTGAGCAAATGAATGAGTACTACAGTAAGAAATAAGAAACGTGAAAAGAAGAACAGTGCCAGAAATACATAAACATCTCATAACTACAATAAACCATATATACACAATAAACCTAATGAACAGAAACACTCTCCCATACCTACCACGCGTGAGGTTCTTTCTCTGTGCAATACCCATACGTGCTGTGGAGCCAAATGGGGATCCACAGCTGTGGAATCGCTTCTTTCCCCGTCACGGTGCCACACATGACTCTCCGCATGTCCGCCACGTGCCGTCCCCACACCTGAGCCACCTCGTAGGGCATCAATGGACTGTGGGGGTTCTGCGGCTCATTGTTTTCCCCATCTGAGTCGCGACGGGCAAAGGACCCATCGGATCTTTGGAAAGTGAGGAGTCCTCCAAACAGCCCCCAAAAGTGGCGAACATCTTTCTGCCCCCTTGGTGCAGAAAGCACATGAAAGCACGTCCTCTCCCCAAGTCGGACAGCTAGTTCGTTGTGCCAGCAAAACATGGATTCGGCACCTTGACACATGCGCTCCGCCTCGCCTCGTGCGCACTCCCCGTGACATCCCATGACGGAGGGACCGAAGCCAATTCCGTGGTGTGAAAACGCAGATGAAACAAAGTTAACACAGAGATAAGTAAACTCCTACAAAGCATTTTTCTCCCTGCATTTTGGTCAGTTCTAGGGCTCCGTACTCCAGGCGCCCATGGGCAGCTCAATCTTGTACACAAAATGCATGTGCTCCTGCCGCTTCCGTCGCAGTGGGACGCCCTCCCCATCGACTGAGAGACTGAGAGGATGAATGTTACTCATTTTATGACGAGTGATCTTGTAACGCGAGCGCTTGGAAGTCGGGCCGGTCACTCAAATAGATGACGTAGAGATGCCTTGGACAATTCAAATGACGAAGAACTCCAACAAAAGCTAAAGTGTTTGAGGCCATTTATTCCCTTCAAACCAAGAGATGAGTTTGCGAGACTCATGTGCATGGTTCCTCAAATGGCCCGTTTCAGCTGTCATACGAACATGGAGTCCCGGAGATAGTTCCAATTCAGGTAAGCACCGGCGCCGGTGCTGCTGATGAATTTTGGATCTGAAACACTACATACACGGTATATATATATATATACATCCCTGCACTCACCTCAGCCGCCAGCTCCCCCCCCCCGCAGACTGACCTGCAAATGAGGAGCGCCCTGCATCCGCCGTATCACTTGTCGGACGCCCTCGCGTAGGTTATCCTGTTCACCGTGGATCGTCACCAAGCGCTCCTGCGACACCGTTCGGCCCCTGTTGAGAGCTTAAGGGTTGGATTGGTCTGGGCTATTGATCGTTCGGCCCCGGAGAAAGAGCGGTCAAACACCTACAAATCTGTTGTGGTGGCCCTAGGTAGGCAACCAGCAGTATCTATTAATCTGCCAAAACGAAAGAAATAAGAACGATATTCTGAACAAGAATGGCCTCCCACCTAATAGCGATGGTCTCCAACTTAATCGAAATGTGTTTCCTCCACATCCCTCCACCTTTTCACAAACAACTCCCAAACAAGGCTCTTCTCAAAAACCCGACCGCACGATCCGAAATGATCCAACCGATGTCCATGTCCTCTCCGTTTCTCCAATGTTTTGTCACCCAAACCACTTCCAGCCGCCTGAAAGCCTTCAACTCGAGCGCTCATGTTGACGCGGCAATCCGTTTCTTTGGTGATTTGCTGTACGGTTTCCTTGGCTTTTGCAGCGGTTCAAAGGAAACTAATACAGTGGGTTCAAATGGCACGATCCCTTAAAGGTGGTTTATATGGACCCCTATCTAAAGGACATCTTGGGGTGCCAGTGCCATCTGAAACCATTGTAAACATCTTCTCAGACATATGGTGAGGGCGCAAGGGGGAGGCATGTAGGCTTCATGCTATCACTACGACTGGCGCTCCGAGGGCCACTGGTGGTTGCCCTTTGTTGTATATTGTGATTGTTTCTGTCTTTATTTGTTTCCTGCTGTAGTTGTTTGTTCTGTGTATGCTTTTTCTGTTTGCTTGTTTTTGTTGGTTTCTTTGTTTGCTTGTTGTTACTTCCTTGGGTACTCTTCTGTGTTTGTTTGTTTGTTTTTTGTGTCCTTGTTTGTTTGCTGGTGCACGCATCATCTGTGGCTCATCAGCTTAGAACTCCGTCCTCCCAAATCCCATACGACCCGTCACGCATGGCGGCGCACCCCGCCTCCCGAGCAGTGTCCCTAGAAAATAAAGGACACATTCAGGCTAACCTCCTTTTTCCACTTGTTCTTGTTTCGTAGCCTCGTTTCGCCAGGGTGCTCCATTATAGCCGATGATCTGGTTGGCAGCAGACTTGGGCACGACCAGTTTGAAAACCAATCGTCTTTGTGAAGGAGGGCCTCTCCTCAAGAGGACACAGCCATCGCTTGCGTGCAAGAATACAAGAATCCTCTTGCATGTTGGAGACTAGACATAGACTAAGCTGAGTCTGAGAAGGTGTATGGCATGGGGTCTGTCCACCAAACTAGGGGACCCTCTGAACCTATAATATAGAGAAGTAAAACGAGGTTTAACACACACAAAAAAAACTATATACCATGGACTTGATCCAACATCATGGCCATTGTTGGTCAAATAGGACTACTGTCCTTAGAAGAAGGGCCATTCAACCCTTGAAGATCAGAAAACAGGTCTTTTAGTAGGGCTGATATTTCGGAAAAGACAGGTCACAGGAAGAAAATCCTGGTTATCATCAAATGATCTACGTTTTTTAGGGTCAGCAGTGCTGATGGTATATATTATATAGATTATAGGTTATATATATAGTACATTATTAATAATTGGTTGGACCCATGTACCCTGAGGCTGTATGACTTTCAATCCGGACCAAGAGGGTCGCCCCGCGTGCCCCGCGTACGTGGCGGACCGGTCGTTTCCGCCCAGGAGCATATGTATTTTGACCCTCAGCGAGCCAGTGCAGTTCGAGATCGAAAACGGGACAGTCGGTGATCGAAAACGGGACAGTTGGTGCATCTAATCCGTCGGACCATGTGACCAGCAAATGTTGCACTAAATACAGCCATATACATGTGAATGTATATATATAGTTATATATAGGTACCTATACGAGTGCCGTCAAAACAGATCACCACCTGCCACCTGTCCATCTCCAAAAGCTATCAAAGGAGACTTGTTGGAGGGTGGTGGTACATATGTATTATAGATGTATGTCTGTATGTGTGTACAAGGCTGTGCTTTTGTTTAAGTTTCAAGACATTGAACATGTATATGGAATAATTTCCTCGCCAATAAGTGTCAACAGGATCTTAGTGGTTCATCATGGTGTCTCCCGTTGATCGCGCTGGTCAAACCCTGAAGTCTAAAGTTGTGTATATTCTGTATGTATGATGCTATGTGCTATTATATGACCTCATATGTCCATATCCGTCCATAGTTACCTTTCAGTTCCCTTGAAAAGCCATCTCAAAACCGAATTCTTCAGTCTTCACTCCGAAGAGGAGTCAAGTTTCTGACTCGCTTCGTGGATTTTCTGTTCCCTTCCGTGCCCTTCCCCTGAGCGATGTGGCTGGCTGCGTAAGCCAAAGTTAGCAACGGGTGACATGAGAAGGAGATGACATGCTCATCCTAAGCCTTCACGAGTTCTTCATGCAATCCATGCCCAGGCATGGCAAATGGAACATCATCAGTCACGGTTTAGCAGCGCGGGGGACCGTCACGGCTCAGTCCCGAGTGTCTGGGATGGAGTGTTGGACAATTGCGCTTACAAAAAGAACCTGAACATTTGTTTGTTGTGAAGCTTTCACGCATTGGGCATTGGTCAACGCGGTGAAAATGGTTGATCTCAAAACCATCGACACGCGAGCCAACATCAGCATACTGCTTGAAAATCACCCAATCCGTTTCCCCGCTTAATAGCTTGGGTGATGATCTTCCTAGTCGAAACCTGAACTGTTCCTGTCCGAGCCACATCCAGTCCATGACCTTCATGGCTGCAATTTCGACTGCTTCACTAGTTTTGCCACCCACCTGCGGTGGAAAAGGAGCAACACGCCTATCATTGCACCAACTTTGGTTTTCAGTGTTCACCGTGGAGTTCTTTGTTTTTTTGGCAGCACGCGGTCACCGTTTTCCGCACCCAACGTCGGAGTCTTGGGAAAGCACCGAAGGACCAACTCGTTATAGCCGGTGATGCAATGATGCAGAGCTTTCCCGCAAAAGAACAAAAGCTGACCCTAGCCTTCCAAGACCATTTTAGTTAGTTATTCAAAATAACAGTTGACCTGGTGTTGTACTGTAAAATTCTCACGAAAAGAATTGTTGTTCGGTAGAGACTATTTGATCAATGGTGGTTGGAAGCCTATGGGGTTCACATGAAGTGTTCTAATCACATGTCAAAAAGAAATGTCAAGCCATGGCGGAAGCGCTGAAGCTCCGCTCGGCTCGCATGTTTCACCCTGCAGCACACATCCAGATGCATCTGAAGCATCACTCATTTTAATGTAGTCTTGAATATCAATAAATATATATATATATAGATGTAAGTATACAGTATATATCAATAACACAGACACACACCATTTGGATCCATTTGGATTGCAAAGCCTCCTCATATGGGGGGTTGAATTGAAGTCAAGAGTCTACAGTAGACAGGGGTCCATCCATCGAAGGCTATCTCGCTACGCGACCCGAGTGCCGCCACAAACCTGAACCGGTTCGTCCGTTTTGGTGGTAGAAAGACTGCCCCTTCTCCGGGCATCGAATCAAGTTTTGGTGTGTGCACCACGACTTTGGTGGGTGGGCACTGCGCAGCGGCATCACAGAAAATACATTTTGGATGACAAGGCCATCAGCCTCAAATGGTCCCATGGAACATCCCGACAGTTCTCCTCCGACACAGCCAACAAGTCAATGTGAATTGGGTGAGCTGTGTCGTGAGGAGATGTGTCACCAAATGAATGCTGTAACTTGTTTTCCACATCCCTGTCGGCACCTTACCTCAAATCTCAAAGATTTGCGTAATTACACTCCCTGGAAGTAACATGGAAGTGGAGAATGGCCCCTTGGAAGACCATTTTCCACTACAAACAGGTGGTTTTCCACTTTCATGTTAGTTCCAGGGAGAATAACACCCCCAAACATGAACACAGAAGGCAACAAAGACTGGCTCGGCTTCGGTCTGCCGTCTGCCGTGTCTGCGCTCGCAATGCCCAAATGCGAAACAACCTCCGGTTTTCCACCGTCCGACAGATGCCCCATCGGCCGAAGGGCGATGCACACGCGGTCCGTGGTTCCAGGAAAAAAGACCTGGAGTCGACGCGTGTGACGCGATTGATGGAGTCGCTCCGATCGGGGTGTGAAGTGGCGGTCGCGTCGATCCAGCTGCACCTCTCTCTTGGGAACCCGTTCAATGCTGGCCAAACCGTGTGAAACGTCTCAATCGATCTAGTCACTGACCATTGTATCATCAACCATCATATATCTTTGCGATAGGGGTTGCGTCAAATGCCCCACGACTTGCCCCAAAAATGGTGTTTAAGTGAATCTGCGGGGGTGTGAGATAGGATACTTGATTGCTTTCTGAACGTTATCCAGTCTTGGAATGGTTTCTTCAAATCTCACGACAAAGCCTCTTATACCCCCGCAAAAAACTCTATGGGTAGTGATACTGGGCTGGGACAGGAGTAGTTTTCATGAATTCCTCCGCTGGGTGGTGATGTGTGGCGGAGGAATGGGGGTGGGTGGACAATATTCCATGAGGGGTTGACCTCTAGGGGAATGTTTAACTTTCTGATATTAAAATCACAAAACTCGGCCTTTGTCGCTTTTGTGTTCATGATTTTGTTTGTCTTTCATGCTTAATGAAAGCCATCCCAGCAAAGGCTGACCCATGTTGACCCCGCGCCCTCCCTCGAAGATTATTCTGGTAAAACAGGTTCCAACATATTCAAATTTAATCATTCCACACACACACATGCCATATACAATAATATCACATCCCCTTGCCTTGAGGATTCACCAACCCTCTCTTTTTAATCCCCACCCCCCCCGAAAAAAAACAAAAAAACACATAGATCCGTACCATTCCTTCGCCGGAAACGAAGAATCTCAAATAACATAATAGAGATCCGTTCGATCCGCACGTCCACACCTTCGAACCGGAGATCCGCAATTTGCAGTTGGATACCATTTCGATCTCCCCCACCGAAATGCCGTCTCTGCCTGAGCCAGGTTCGGCCAGCGGGTTCGGCCGCCAAAATGGGACCGGACGAAGACGATCCACACGGACGAGACGGGCGAGAACATGGGATTCGGATTGTTTGGGTGTGTTTGGATGGGTGGACTCTGACATGATGGTCCACCCATCCAGTTAACACACCAATCCCAATCCCATGTTCTCTTTGGATTAGGTCATTAGGTTTCTTTATTGGATTGGTGAAACATGGTGAAACCACGCCCCCCCAAAAACAAAACACCGACCTTGTGTGTCGCACCTCCCAGTTCGCCGCCCCGCTCCGCCCACGTGGAGCACGTGTCCGCACCGTGATTTCAGGCCGGATCCGTGTCGGCGCCGTCTCGGGTCGAAATGAAGCGTTATCTGAAGTGATACCGAGCAATGACTCAAGTGCTTTTCTACCATCTGATTCAGGTTTCGTTGGCTCTGGACGATGCTCAGTCATCGTTCTTTCGCAGGAGTCCAGGGTGAACGAACATGTGTTCCTGGACGACTCCCTATGAGCCTATGAACGAACAAGGTGCAACACGCAACCGAAACCGTGTCGATTCCTCGACGGAAGCTGAGCTCTTCTAACCCGGTGGCCAATCAATGCACCAGCCAAGTGGTTTGGCACTAAGAACTTGAAGTAGCAAGGGCCATCAATCCTTGGAGAGTCCGTACGACACGCAAAGCCCTTCCACCGCACCGAAAGATGGTGCCAAACCTGCGGGTGATCTTCTCTGACCTGCCTGCTGGCGGCTTCCAGACCTGCTTGAACAAAGAACCTCTCTCACTAACCAAGTCTCATGAAAGTGACGGGGGAGCCATCAGTCAGTCGAGCGTCAAACGCGTCAATTTGCATTTCCCCTCCCCCACGATGTGAGCAAATCGAAAGTGTCCTCAAGAAGACCGTGAAACCCAGCGTTTCCTACCACAAGGCCATGCGCCAGACTGTGCAGTACAATCCTTCCGGCCCCCCGGGTTTCTGGTTTTGGCGTTTGGAGGAAGTGCCAGAAAAGGGCCTGAAGAGTCTTCGCTCCGCCACTGAGTGGCGGTGGAAAGGGACAGCGTTTGCACGATTATAGTAGGGGTCTGGTTTGTGCTGTGTGCTTGCCCTAGGTGAGCGCATTCTTCGGCACTCTCACTTTTTGGTTCGGCTGTTTCGGAGTTCTGCGTTCAGTAGACATGAAAAGAAACTCAATGTTCTGGCCATGAGGGCCCCGGACTACTCGAGTTCGAGTTCGAAACCACTCCAAAATGCAACGCCATTCGTAGATTTCGTAGGTGATTCTGTGTCCACAAGGTCCAACGACAGGTCCTTGCAGAGTGACCCACGTTGCTTTCCCCGACTGAAACAGTTCCCCCGGCAGAACACCCGCCCAGTCCACCAGTCCACCAGTCTTCGAGGTGTAGAGCGGCAAAAACGGATACAAACCCACTTTGGTACAACCAAACCTCCCATGTCTATCCATTTCTGTGACAGGTTTGACTGGTTTCACTTGGCCCAAGGCTCAGCGGTTGTGGCAAACCATCCACCGCATCAGCGTCCTAGGACCGGACCGGGCTGACGACCGGTGTGGCAGTTGGGCCAGACCTCTCTCGGTCTGGACTGAAGGTGTTTCACTCTAACTCCATGTCAATTCTGTCGGGAAGTCACCCAAAACCGCTGGAATGGAGGAATGGAGACTTCAGGTGATTGTTTCAGTCTTTACTCGTACCTATGGAAAAAATCACAAGTGGCCCCAAGGTGCTTGGCAGGTATCAACTTTGTTTGGTTCGTCGTTGGCATGGTGATCAGCTTGGCGTGGTGATCACCTCCTAATCCCGTCCTCCTAATAATAAACCCCCCCCCCCCCCCCTGAAAAGTAGAGCCTACCTGTACAGGGTTCCACTCCAACAGCCGATATAGTGTGTCCATACTTGACTGCTTCAAGGCTCAAAGAGCAAGAGGATAAGACTCTGCGCATAAAAGACACTGGCGGTCTGCACCTCTACCGTGTACGCCCTAGTCACTCTTTCAGTGGTAGCGGAGCAGTGATCCTGGAAGACCCAGGTGAGCTCCTTTCCTAGGCATAGACTTGCTAGTGGGCAAACAGCCATGGATTGGATAGACGACTGGGAAGAGCCTGATGCGGATGTGGCTTATGAGCCAGCAGCCTATGTGAATAGGCATGTGAGAAGAGAACCAGCAGCAATAGCAATGACAACACAGGTCACTACAAAGGTGCCCCCATCTTATGATGGAAAGACTTCATGGTTTTCCTATGAGGATGCCATAGACGATTGGTGTGATATCACCGAGCTGGAAGATGAGAAGAGAGGACCAGCATTGAGAAACAGATTAGAAGGAGAAGCAGCTGTATACAAGCGTGTTTTAGACAGAGATGCATTGAAGGCAAATGATCCACCAGGAGCCGGCGTAGAATATTTCAAACGAGTACTACGACCATATTTCGTGAAAGGATCAACCAATGTATTCCTGTATAGATTTATGCAATTTGTGCGCTTCAAGCGAGGATCAGCTGACATGATGAAATGGATGACAAGATTCCAGATTTTACTCCAAAGGCTTATGAGCAGTTGGATGGACATGTTAGAACCAGTCACTCAAGCACATCTACAGGTCCTAGCTCAGATGCAGGCAGATGCAGCGTTGACTGGAGTAGCACCAACGGCAGAAAGGATTCAGGAAATCATGCAGACCATCAATGGCAATATGAGGACTTTTCATCAGAACGAATTTCCTCTAGGAGAAAATCTGATTGCCTTACTCATGCTGTCACTTGCAGATTTGTCTCAGGACCAGCGAAACACTTTGACTTCTTTGATGACTCATCGTGGCAGGGTCCTGCAGGAATACACCACAACAGAGTTGAGGACAGTATTCATTGAGATGTTCTGCACAACAAAGACTTCAGTAGACAATCCTTTGATGCAGCCGACAGGTGCTGGAGGTAGAAGATCATTTCTCGTACTAGACGAAGGAGAACTCGATGGTACATTTGGCTATTGGGCCGAAGATGAAGAAGATGGAACAGAAGGATTCCTAGATGCCCTAGACGATGTCTTTTGGGTATATGATGAACAGAATTTCTCTTGGTTCCAGAGGAGATTCCAAGGAAGAAGAGCCAGAAAAGGCAAAGGAAAAGGAAGAAGAAAAGGAAAAGGTAAAGGAAGATCAGGCCGCAGATTCTTCAGACCTCGTGGAAAAGGAAAAGGAAAGAGACGAGGAAAAGGCCACTATGCTGATGAGCAACCGCCAACTTATCCAGATGAGTATTTTGAAGAGAATCCTTATGAGGACACTTGGGAGTCAAACCAAGCAGCATATGATGCTATTCTTGCCGAAGATATGAATGACTATCTTCAAGGAGAATATGAAGATGCCAATGACTTTTGGCAACAGCTTGAAGAAGCATGGTTTTCCCACAAAGGAAAAGGAAAAGGCAAGAGAAAAGGCAAGAAAGGAAAAGGAAAAGATAAAGGAGATGGCAAACAAGATGCAAACTATGCAAATCAACAACAGCCACGTTCTTTACCTGCACCTTCAAGAACTTCACAAGCATCAGGAAGCAACCAAGGTTTCTTTGCACATTGTGTGACAACAGTAGCTGAAGTCCATGACAATGGTGAGACGATCTTCGATGGCATGAGTGCCCCTGTGAGGTACTCTTTGTCAAAGGAGATGCTCACAGATGCTCCTGATGGCTTTGCGCTTATGAGCGCTGAGGAAGAAGTGAAAGAGATGCAGGCTATTTCATTTTTGACTGAGAATCGCTTCCCGCCGACTATTGCAATCCTGGACATTGGATGCACTAGAGCTATGGGATCAAGGCGAGCAGTCGACCATTTTTGCAACTATGTCGACAATCACCCAGATTGTGGATTATGGTACTCTTTTGAGGCTACCAAGAGCAAGTTTTACTTTGCCAATTCCCAGAAGGCTACTTGCTCTCAGAAACTGGTGATTTACATGTATGATCGTGCATGGACGATCCACCATACAGAGTTCGACATAGTGGAAGAAGGAGAAGTCCCTTTGCTTATGAGCTTGCCACAGATGAGGAACTTAGGCTTTGAACTCAGGCTGACACCTCAACATGCTTATCTGACATCGGTGCCTCTTGGTATCAAATATTTGGAGTTGAAGGTTGCAGCCAGTACTCATCTTGTCTTGGACTTCCAAGATATTGCATGGTATCTGTCTGACGTGAATTTGCAGACTCGGCGCGAGAAGAGTTTTTACTCTCACTTCACTCACTATGAATATGGTCATATTTCTGTTGATCACAATAGTGATGAAGATGTAGCTGAACATGCATATCCTGTGGTTGACTACTGGGAAGTAGATGTTCACAAGAGAGAACTGATACGTCACCACAAGGATTATAGAAAGATTCTTTTTCCAGCAACTAAGTCCTGTCCTGTAGACACTGACTTACTGGAAGACTTGCGACTGACAATCATCAAGAAGAAGAAAGGAGGAGAAGAAATCAAGAAGCTAGATGATTGGCGCAAGGCAAAATGGAAGGACCTACAAATTGGCTATGAATGGCGTGGTAGAACAATTTTTAAGTTCAAACCAGATGCCAAAAGTCCAGATCTAAAGATCAGGAAGGCTGGCATTGAGCACCGTGGCATTGGTGATCCCGATGCAGTGGTGCGCTCCTCCTCAGAGAAGGTTCCCATTGCAAAGGACAGGGAACCAGGCTTCTCGTCAGAGAAGGAAGGTGCACCATCAAGTGCCGCGGAAAAGCCCGTGCCGCCAAAGTTTCGGTATACTTCCAAGGGTTTTGATCCATTTTGGAAGGGACACAAGTCGAAACCATCTGAGCCTCAGAATGATTTAAAGGGTGATGATCTTGAGGAGTATGCTCCCTCAGAACCACCTGAGAGGCCAGAAGGTGAACTTGTAGAAATTCCTAAAGCATCAAAAGGACCATCAAGTGATAAACATGAACCACTTGAACCAGGTGATGGCGCTCTTGAGCCTAGGCGGATTTCAATCCCATTACCTGGTAGTGAAGTTGTTGCAGTGACACCGGCATATAGGAAGATGTTACAGAGACTGGAGGACAAGGTAAAGCTTTATAAGCTTCATGTGAAGCACTACCATATGAGTCCTACTCAGTTTCGTAGACGTGTTTCTATGTTGAAGCTTCCTGACTCTGGTTTAGAGAAGTATGAATCAGTTGTCAGGAACTGCCGTGTTTGTAACACTTCAGTGGCACCTCCGCCACGAGCCAGAGTCTCCGGTATTAGAGCTTCATGTTTTGGTGATGTTGTTTTTGCTGATCATTGTGAGGTTGAACTTCACAAGAACAAGTATATCATCTTACTTGTTCTTGATGGTGCCACAAATCTTCTCTGGGCTACGGCACAGAAAGACCTCATAGATCAAACCACCATCCAAGCATTGAGGCAATGGTCTGATGAGAACAACTGTGTTCCAAAGGCCATCGTAGGAGACGAAGCCTTTTTCACCGATGCTTTTGTTGAATACTACAGGTTCCATGGTATACAACAATGTCCTTGTGGGCCAAGAACTCCTTGGCCGAACCGAGCAGAGACAGCTGTACGTTTGTTCAAACGTATGTGGCATGTTATGAAGGTAGATCTGGATGACCCACGTTTTCGTGGTGTTACGGTCAGAGAAGTGGTCAAGAAGGTAGTTTGGGCAAGAAATTGTCAGTTGACTATCAGTGGCTATTCACCAATAGAGATAGCAACTGGAAGACGTCCACCAGATCTTTTTGACCTTGAGACTGCAAGCCCTGAGCAATTGTCAGCTAATGCCGCCGCACAAGATCGTACAAATTTGGAACTACAACGTGTGGCTTTGAGAGCTCATTAAGAAGCACGACAAGCTCAGGACCTTCGAGCAGATCTTGCAAGAAGGACTATGCCAAGTGACGGTCCTTATTTCCAAGGAGAGAAGGTTTTTGTTTGGACTCAAGATTCATCAAAGTTCAAGGATAAAGGACGTTGGGTTCGTGCCACAGTACTTGGACAAGAAGGAGCTATGGTCCAAGCCAATACTGGTAAGGCAGTGATACGTGTGAATCAGTCAAAGGTTGGACGCGATCACGATGAGTGGCATGATGTTTCCATACCGGCATTAGACGATGAGAATCCGGAGAACTTACGTGAAGATCACGAACTGTATGTTGATGCCGAATTTGGAGAACAGTCCTTTTTCTTCTGTAATGATGATCATCCTGATGTTGTTGAGTTACTTCATGGAAACAGTGGATTATCTTGGTTCCTTTCAAAGAATGGTGTTAAAGTTGCATCTCCTATGGATTTCAAGGCAGGATACAACTTTTCCACTATGAAGGGTCAAGATGGTATTTGGCAGCAACTGGAGAGATTGCAGCCCCACTGTATAGTGATCAACAACCCTTCTCCCAAACAGAACAGAGCTTCTATTTGGTTGCTATGTTGTAATGTGATCGAGTGGCAGTTGAGAAGGAAGAAACATGTGTTTGTGACTGTTCCCAAAGGAAACAAGTTTTGTTTGTTTTTGCAGAAGTTCATTTCTTCGTTGAAGGGTCCGATTTTTAACTTTGATGTGAATATGAATTGTTTTTGTTATTGTCCGAAGGGAATGAGTTACGTGACAGTCTTCCATTCCTATGCATCCTGTCAAGGATGGAAAGGTATTGGTGACTGTTCATTTCAAGCTAAAACAGTGCAAGCCACTAGAAGCAACCAGTACTTCAAGGATCCTGACTGGAAGAAGTTTCCGTTCTCATTTTTTGGTTGGGATGAATCGTTTTCTTCCTTATAGTGAGACTTCAGATACACGTCAAAGTTTCCTTATTGAAGATCTTCTGGAGAACTTTGACTCTGGAAGTTTGTGTGGAACAGCTCTCGTTAGAGAGAGAAGCTCATCAGTCAATTTTGTTGAATTCCGTAAGAACGGAAGAGACGACGGAAATTCCGGTTCCACTTCGACACATACTACCACAAAGGTTCACTACTACTGAACTGATCAGAACCTTGAGGCAGGTAGATGCACTACCTCAGAGATCAGAGTTTGATGTGACAACATCCTCTGATTCTCGAATTGTGTCATTGATTCCAGGCCTGAAGGAGATTAGACGAAGAACCTTGCCACAGATGTATTTTGAGAGATGTAAGGTCTATCGTGGTACTTTTGGTAGAGTGCATCCTCTCTTCAACTCTGAGGATGATGCAGTGTTGATTATGTGGAAGCCAGGAAAATACCATCAGGTTTTCTTTATGTTTGTGTCACAACTGTCTCCTCATCATGAACAGTTTTTGGTAGATCATTGGAGTATGATAGTTTACGAAGCAGAGACGACAGGCGCCGTGAAGCGCATTGTGACTCCTGATGAAGTAGCTCTAGAGGATCCAAAGGATCAACCTCCAGACTACGGACCACCGATGGATGATGATATGGCTTATGAGCCGATTCCCGTCTCGGGGGAACAGCAGTATTTTGATCCAGATGATGAAGATATGTATCCGCCTGGTGATGGACCGGGTGGCAACCCTGATGATCACCAGGGTGGACAACCTCCGGGACCACCTCCGACAGGTTCCGTAGCTGGTCCGAATCAGTTCGGAAATCCCGATGTTCCTTTGGAGCAACTCGGATATCCAGCGAGCGATCCGGAAGAGGCAATGCCGGAGATTACGAGTGAATCCCGTCCGCCAGATGATCCGGGTCAACCACCGATAGGGTTTCCGAGTGATACGGATCCCGTTCATCCGTTCGTACCGTCGCCAGATTCGAACACGCCGGAGCCAGAACCATATGTTCCGGAGAATCGTGAACGTCACAGTAAGCAAATGCGGAAGCTTTCTGTGGACTCAACTGATGCTTTGCCAAAGGCGAAGGTGAAGTTTCAGGTAAAACGTTCTAAGGTTCAGTTACCGGGACATGACGAACCTATTCCGGCACCTCCGAAGTCAGTGCCAAGAAGTTTCTTTCCTGGACATTCGGAGAATCCGACAGCATCAAGTTCGAATCAGCCACAAGCAGCCGACATTCCCGTGCCTACGAGCACAGTCGAAGACGATGACAATGAGACGATTGATACAAATGAAACAGATTCAGAACCTATTTTTGATGAAGAAGATGTGAAAGGTTTTGAGAAGGATCCAGACAAGGATCTGGACGATGAGAAGAATCTTTTTATTAGTTTTGACGATATGGATTTTTGTGTCGTAGGTCCGAATCAAGCTCCTCCGAGTTTTAACTCGTATGATCCGAAAGGCTTTTCACAATTCTGCCAGTATCTTGCGAAGACAGCGGCTAAGAAGACGCCGAAGGCAGAGAGTGTGATTACTCCGGAAGTGCTCCGGAAGTATGCGAAAGAGATCAAGCAAGCTAAACTAGAGGAGTTTCGCAGCTTTTTAGACTTTACTGCGATGAAGTATCGTGACCGAAGAAAGCACAAGATCGATAACTATGTTACCGGTCGATGGGTCCTGACTATCAAGATTGACAAAGATGGTAACTTTAAGAAGTTTAAGGCCAGATGGGTCTGTCGAGGCTTCCAAGATGCCCAGAAATGGGACCTCCAGACGGACTCGCCAACCGCGACCAGGTATGGTTTTCGCGTAGCATGTCAGCATGCAGCCTCTTCTTTTTGGGACCTGTTGCACATCGACTTGAAAACTGCCTTTCTTCAGGGGGAACTTTACGACCTCGAGCGACGCGTTATTCACGTTCAACTTCCGACCGACATCGGATTGCCTCCGTATCTTGTCGGATTGTGCACCCGTTCAGTGTACGGATTGAGTGATGCGCCTCGTCGCTGGTGGAAACGACTCGACAAGTTTTTGCACTCACTCGGATTAGTTCCGACTCGAGCCGATCGGTGCACGTACGTTTGCTACTCCGGATGTTTGAGGGTTCCTAAGGCTGTGAACTACTCATCAGAGGAGATGCCAGCCGAACCGGAACCGGTATCCTTCTACGTAGCAGGTGCGCCGCCAAACGAATTCCACGACACAGCGGAGGAAGTTCGTAGGTCTTTTCTCTGTGAAGAACGTCTGTTTTCGGTGTGTTACGGAAATAGGTCGGAGAAGACGGTGACGCGTAGCCTGCTTAAGGCAGAGGATGGAAAATGGACTCCTGTGGTAGATCAGGAACTCCAGAATTTCCTTGACTCTGTAGAGCACAAGGCAGGTTGGCACCAATATGCAAATGGCCATGCTCAAGTCGCTTATCGCGCTAAAGCTCTTCGCACTCCCGAACCTACGTATTCGCGTTCGCGCTTTTGTTTTCGGACTTCAATAGTTAAGCGTAAGGGTGTTTGGTGGCTTCTCGAGACAAACAAGGATATCAGAAACGAGAAGAATGCAGTGACGTTAGAGGAAGAAGCTGAAACGCTTGTCAGTCTTTTTCTTCCTGCAGAACATACGTATACTGTGACACAAACGCCTCAGCTTACACCTGAAGTTGTGGAAGAGTTGCTTGAGCATTTTATGGACCCTGTGCATGGCAGTAATTCTTCTAAGAATAGGTCACCCATTGGTATGTGTTGTTTACATGTTGATGATCTTTTTGTGACAGGTAATGATATCTTTTTGAAACAGTTCAAGGAGATTGTGAAGTCACAGTTTAAGATTGGACATGAGGACACTAATGACCTGATGTTTACTGGACAACGTGTTGCTTGGAAAATGCAAGAGAAGACCAAGAAGAAGGAGTACATCTCAGTAGAGCAATCCCTTTGTGTTCAAGAATTGACTGAGATTATCATTCCAAAAGGTTTGAAGGATGAGGACAAGTGTGACAAAGACATGCACACAGCCTTCAGATCCCTTCTTGGCAGCATAAACTGGTTACAATCCAGAACACAATTCCAAGCATGCTACCAATTCTCGAGGTCAGCATCAGCATCAGCAGGACCTACAATAGGTGATTGCAAGGCCCTGAACAAGCTGTGCAAACAAATCGTGACTGACCCTATGGAGTTACGGTTTTGGCCACTTGAAGGTAGTCCACGTTTAATTGCCATGCCAGATGCCGCATTCAGGAACAACAGTGACAAATCCTCTCAACGTGCTATGGTTATTTTTATGGGTGAGCAAAGGAAGGCAAAACAGAAGAACACTAAAGGCTCACTTATTTTCTTTGAATCTTCTAAGATCAAAAGAACAACCCTGTCCACAACTGTTGCAGAGTTGTATGCATTTATGAAGTGTTATGGCACTTGCCAAATGCTTAGAGGCTTGATCAAGGACATTACAGGTGACTCTACTGACATTCATATGCGCACTGATGCTAACAATCTTGTGACTACAGCTAGTACTACTCATGTTCCTGAGCAACAGGAGACTATTCATATGATCCAAATGCTTAGGAAGGAAGCATGCTCTGGTGCAATTGCTGACTTGTCACATATACGCACTCAGTGGTGTCTTGCTGACTGTCTTACTAAGAAGTCTGCTAGTCCTCAAGCCTTGATAGATGCAGTACGCAGTGGTTGTTTGAAGGAAGTCGATGCACATCCACCTTTTAGATCTCTTATTGAACACAAGGCATATTTGCGTGGATGGATTCCTGCAGTATGCACACATGTTGACTTTTCACATGATGTGTTTTATCTTGGAGATTCTTTGCACTGAGAGTGAGAGGAGAGAATTCAATGCATGTGTTTTTGTTTGAGAGAAATTTGAATTTCTTTCATGAATTTGTGCCTGCGGCTCAAATTAGCTTGGCAAGATCAGCACTTTTCTTTCGAAGACTATTGCCTTGCATCGTTGACTACCTGTCATTTCTAAGACTTAGGACACTGGCCTCTGACCGGTGGACTTTGTATCAACAGAGATGGCCGGTCACTCCATGCGTTTGGGAGTGAACCAGGGGCATACAGGACTCACGCATAACATCAGTCCAGAGAAGTTGAATCGTAGATTGACTTCTATAGAGGCAAGATGTTTGGGACATGTTTTTCATGTTACCAGAAGGGAGAACTGGGCCAGCATTGAGAGTCATGGTTTGATGAGAGACCCTCAAAGTTGGAACAGAAGGAACAGAGGTGAAGGAAGAGATTATGTTCATTTTATGTACAGCAATCCACAAACTTTGCTTTACATTCCTTTAGGCCCAGGTACAGTGGTTCCAAGGGATTATGGACAGCCTTTGTATGTGAAGCTTAACGTGATTCTTTGGCTTCGGGCTGGACGTCCTCTGTACTTCAGCAACAATGGAGTGGTGCTCACACATTGTGATGTAGAGCCCAAATACTTGGACATTGGTGTGGATGAACCACAACCACAAGATGCTCCAGATCCCGCTAAGGAGTTGGGAAATCCTAAGGCCGCAGAGGAGATGATGGAGCTCATCAACAGTGAGAAGATGCAACAAGAGAGAGTGAGATCATTGTTCACCAGACTATCTATTGACAAGCCATATGCCAGAGAA
Source organism: Durusdinium trenchii (assembly GCA_963970005.1). NCBI lineage: Eukaryota > Dinophyceae > Suessiales > Symbiodiniaceae > Durusdinium > Durusdinium trenchii. Next base: position 27,070 of record CAXAMN010022135.1, read on the forward strand.
CTTCTCAGGAGGATTCATGCAGATGAGCCTGAGACAAGACAAGCTAAGAGGCATATGCTTCTCTGGTTGGATGATCTGAATTTAGGTGCTATCGCCAGTTTTGTCAGCTATGAGAATCATCCTGAACGTGAGTACAATCGTTCACGATTGAGGTCACGTCAGGTGATGTCAGAAGGCCATTATCCACAAGGATGGTCTTTGATTACACCTAAAGAGATTGATGATCGTGATCCTTGGAGTATCTTAGGCTATAGTGCTCCAAAGTTGATTGTCAATGGGGATGGTGTTACCTCAAGGTCCTTGTTTATGGTTCATCCATTAGTTTTGAGCAAGGATCAGGCGAAACTGGTGAAGGCTGATGAGGAAGTGATTCGTTTTGACCACCTTTGGAAGGACATCACTTCGAAGAGCTCAACAGCCAGGACTTCTGGAGAACCTCAACAAGATGAAGAAGATGACTCTGCTCATGTTGCTGAGCGTGAGATGACATGGTTCATTCAGAATGTCAGCAACCTGGTTCTCAACCCATGGATGGTATATGACATTGGCATGGTATCACTCCATGATCGTGTAGGAACACGTGTACTCCAGAGCACTGGAGAAGACGTGATTCTAGTGAGGGATTGGGACAGGTTGACAAGGCACCAGAGAGAATATTTTTGTAGAAGATACAAGTTGTTGCGTCCAAGTGTTTATGGAACAGAGGAGGACCCCAAGACGTATGCACCAAGTTTTGAACCTGGATTTTCTCAATGGATGGAGTTGGCACAAACTGGATACCAACAGTTTTTCTTCATCCGTGCTTGGGAGAATGGACGCCGTTGGGCTGAAATTCTGACAGACCATGGCATTGCTTCTGCAGAACTTTCAAGTTTCCTGGATATGTGCAGGGATCCCAAATTGCTGGGTTGGAACTTTGGTATCCCAGAACCTCAGTGGGATAATTTCGGCAACTCAGTGGAGGAAGCATTTAACAATCCATTATTTGCCAAACTGCACTATCGTTTCAAGCAGGAGGAAGAGATTGGCCGTGTCATGCACCTTTTGTCTGAACTTGTTTGTGACTTTTTCGTCAAGGTGCTTCCCAGGTGGGTTCTTAAGCATTCGATCTTGTGGGAAGAGTTTATGATCTTGGATCCACACACAAAGCTCCCTCTTTACAAGACTTCAGAGGCCGCCTTACAAGCAGAAGAGGATCCAGAGAAGTATCATGCACATTTTGCTATGAACTTCAAGAAATTCCGTTTTTCTGCAAGAATTGAGTGGTATTTGATTGACCGTGACAGGAATCATTTTGAGAGTTTTCTTCACAACTCCAACAGTAGATTTGTGCAACATGCATGCTATCAACTTCGTGAGTATGTTCAAGCACGTGTTGCAGTTTCTGATCCCTTGAAGGAAGAGTTTGAACGCCAATACAATTCCAAGTTTTTGGAGGCGATTTCTTGCTCTCGTGTTGTAGTTGAGCCTGTAAGTTCAGGGACGTATGAGCCATCATCGAAGCTGAACTTAAAGGTACTACAAGACATCCTGAAGGGTATCT
>CAXAMN010022136.1:687-28597 GCA_963970005.1 Durusdinium trenchii
GGGGGTGAGCTAATGCAACCTGCAATTCCTCATGCGGACATGCTTCAATGTCTTTGTGGACTGCAACTACCCCTCGTAGCTTGGCGACTTGACTCCATGGCACAAAGAGGGGAGGAGACAGCTGTTGCGGACAGGGAGTGCATGGACGAGGGTCAGGTGCCTGACTACCCTGCGTCGAGTCGCTTTCGATTGCTTGAGCAAGTCGATCCGCTCTCTTGGCAGAAGTATCAGACGAGGGCGTGGAGACTGACTCCACGTCTGCATCACCGAACTCTGCCGGAAGACAGCTAAGGCTGTCCCCCTGCAGTTGTGCTGGAAAGAGTTCTGTCGCTTGCGGACGAATCGCCCGCCACTTTAATAGCAGGCAGAAGCGCAAGGCATTGTTCCCTGCTACACCAGAGAAGTAGCCTGTAAATTTGCACCCACCTATTGGTTTCCAAGTCTCAACAACCCATGCTGGGGGGGAGGTTGGACATGCCGAGTATCGCAATCGGTAGCGTTTCCCACCCTTGTTGCTCCAGCTCTCGTAATGCAGCTTGCGCTCCAACTTTGGCCTTGCCAAAGGCATGAAATATGGCAGGACGCATACGGTTGCGCGGCAGTGCACTGGCTTGGAAGAGATGTTCACCTGGCAACGACGCGACTGTGCATGGCCCAGTAAGCATTGGAAGCACTGAAAGTATTCCCTGTTCAAAGGTGGCGCGAGCCCAGCTAGTGACCCACGGAGTTCGCTCTCTTCCTGCAGGGGTGAGGGCCCTTGGATGGGATTGACGCGGCCACTTGATTGTGCTGCCTGGACCAAGTTCATTCGGGGTGATAACAGGGCTAGGCCAAAAGTGCTTACACATGTAAAGCCCGTATAAGGACCAGACCATGCATAGGTCAAGGGCGGTTTGCATTGCGACCCCACTAAAGGGGGTAAACATAGTGCCACTGATGACTGTATCGCTTGGATTGACTGGTGGTCTGGCTCTAGATACCAAGGCAAGGCGGCCCGCCTGGAGGTTCTTCGCCAGGGTCGAAGCAGTCGCAACATGTTCCAGCGGACTGTGCTTGCTGCGATTGCCGATCGAAATGACCAGTCCTGCATTATATTCCAAGTGAGCCTCTGTGAAGAGGAGCATGCCAATTCCTGCACAGGAGCTAGACTCTGAACGCGCGCGCCCTAGCAGGTCAACCCACTGGTGCTGCTGATTCGCCAGCTGCAGTAGATCTTGCACTTCAAAAAGCGTGACTGGCACACAGTCATTGTCAATGAGTGCAAAGTGTTGCGCAGGATACAAGAAACGCGCTGCCTCTAACACAAAGACTCCTGCCCATTAGTATGGAACCTTGTGGAGGCCAGTAGTAGCATCCGCACACACCCAAAGTATGTCAGTTGTTTCTTCCTGGGGACCTACTAGGCACCTACGTGAGGCCCACCATGCTGCAAAAGCCGGCCAATGCGGGACATCTGCCGGCATGCGATTGTCCACTATTAGGTAGATCATTTGATTGTTCATGATCAAGTCACGGTGTGACATTAGTGTTCGAATGATGGCAGTAGTATCCGGCAGGTCACCCTCTGTTTCAAGAGTGGGATACCCATCGTCCTTTTTGGGTGGCTGCGCTCGAACATCAGACAAACCGAGAGTAGGGCAGGCGGAGTCAAGGCCGAAAGGACTGCTGAGAGTGTCTTTCATAGCCATCGCTGCAGAAGCATCCTCCTGGGACTGCTCCACACTAGCCTCCGTACCCCTGGCAAAGCTGGCCTGGCCATCTGCTGTCAGCCACTCCGCATGATCACGTGTGTATACAAAAGGCACGTGGACTCTGTCCTCCAACCCGTCCGTTAGGTCCAGTGAATTACTGTCCTCCATCCACGGATCATGCGACATTATTGTTGCTCTGCTCTAAGATACGAGCGCAGCCCCCGCCAGCTAAGGCTGGCAGTTGCCCTGAGCGCCACAAGCAAACGAATGGCAACAATGGTGATGTCAGCTAAGGCTGACCTCACTCATGTATGCTGGGCGCTACGACCTGCTGCGAGCCAAACATTACAGCAAAGTGCATCTGCAGAGGATCAACTGCATCTAGCTTTTAGTAGGGGGCACCTGTCCAAAATGTACCATAAGAACCAAAAAGGGGGGGGACATCATGTTGCAGCTGAGGCGTGTCACTACGACCTTGTAACTACTGGTCATGATCATCTGCATGCGGGTGCAGAAGGGAGAGCAACCAGGCTACGTACACCAGGCCACAAAGTTGGGAGTGTAGGTCAGCCAGGGGAGTGAGGAGAGCACCCTGTACATCTTGAGGCAGATAGTCTACAGTTTGTTCGATTTCCTGTACCAAAGCATGTAGACCTTGCACTCTTGCATGTAGGGCTGATTCGATCTGGTGGCGCGCGCGTTCTGTATGCCGCTGTGGGGCCACTTGTTCCGTAGGCTGCGTGTCTACTCGAAGGGCTTGCTGTCGTTGCCTGTCATCATGAGACCAAAAGCCCACTCGCCGAGGGAGGGAGCCTGACAAGGGGCGTGTCTGTAGGAAAATATCAAGAGGGTCTGCGTTCTCTGTGAAGATCCTAGCGTTCACCGCTTCAGCCAACACAGTGAGGAGGTGGCTTTCATGGTGCTGTATGTGCAAAATCATCCTGCGGAGCCGAGTTCGCTTTGTGCCATACGTTGTGGCTCCCCTAGTGTTGATTGCAGTACAGCCCTGATGATAGAGCGGGATGATGGCCCCTTCCACAGTTGCCCGGAGCTTTAACAGTGCTGGCGGAAATTCAAACCCTTCTGTCCATTCTGGGAAAGGGGTATTTACGTTTTCTTTAACTGCATCCACTGGAAAAAATGCAGCAAGTAGCACTGCGCCCTCTGCCCCCTATAGACGAAATTTACAATGAGGTCGAGAACACCGAATATCCTTATGGTGGAGCTCAAGGCGTACAAAATTGGTGACATCAACATACGTGCCATCGTCGGCCAGAAACACTGGTTCTGGATGTGTCTGCATGGCGAGTTTAATATGCAGTTTGGCTTCACAATAGTGTGTGTAAACGAAACCCGGCTAGTACTATGCAAAAGAGGGCAGGCTGGCAAGTTGTTTCTCTTGCTCTGAGCCAAAGGTCTGCAGAGACAAAAGGAGACGTTTGATAGGGGGCCCTTGTCAAGATGGAAAGCGGGGCATTGGGTCTCTCTACTGATTCACTGGACGGGGCACTTCTTTGGGTGTGCAAATGCACGCGGCGGTGGTAAATGCTCATGCGTACCGTCCTCCTTAACACGATATTGAATATGCCCATGTGTAATATACTGGTGTGCCGGGAGTCCACTGCTAGTTGCCTGTCGGGGAGGCCAGCCGGCGGTCGGTTCCGTGGTTGTCGGCATCATCGTATCCCCTGGGCCAGCAGAGGGGAGGTCTGCGGCGGCCATAGCTGCTCCCCCTTCACCAGTGTCAGGGAGTCGTGCAGCACATAGGTCTATAGCAAGTAGGTAATGAAGCCCGTGATGCGGGTCAGCGTACTCGTTACTGGCCAGCCAATAAGGATGATAGCTAGGCTCGATCTGTTCATCACCGGAAACCACTTGCGCGTCTCTCGCAGGGCGGTGAGTCGCATTGGCCCCTGGTTGAACATTGCAGCGCTGATGACGTGTACGTACATTTTGGAAGGTGCGTTGGATGTCGCACGCTAGGGTACGCACTGTGCTAGCACGAGTGATGAGTTCTCGACTAAGCCGTGCGTGCGGCGCGTCATGACCATCAATCACGTCCTGGTCAGTAAGGGCCTGCAAAGCATACACACCTAGCTGGGCCGGGGGGCGCACTGCAACGGCCTGGGGGCTCATATCTCCACTCGCTCTGATTGATTGCTCTTGTATGGGAGTGGGGCGACTTTGCGGCAACATCCAGGGCGGGATTGGCGGTGTCGGACGTGCTGAGGCAACAGGGACCGCCGGTAGAGTATACATTTGCGAGAAAGGGAAGGAAGCTAAGGCTTCCCCCGGTTCTGGAGGTCTGGCCTGTCCTCGCCCCACGGCCCATCCATGGGGAGAGAGACATTCAGCTTGCTGAAGGATGCGATAAACTGTTGCCCTTTGTGGGGCACACCTCCCATGCAGGAGAACGCCATCATGTGTGATGTGCGGCGAGTCCTCGAAAGGAAAAAGGACCTGCCCACTAGTGAGCACCAGGTAAGATCGGCGTATCTCAGCTGGCACCGCAACTAATTGCATCTCCGATATGCGAGGGCATGTGCCATCGTCCAAAGGAGTTCTTGGGAAGCCAGCAACAGCCAGTCGCAGCGGAAGCTGTCTCTGGGCTACGATTACGTTGAGTTGGACAAAATGTACCTCTCCATCAGGGTGTTTATAGATCATGCGAGCAAAGGGAGAGAGGTCCAGGCCCCCAGGTCCAATCTCCATTGGTACGGCACACTTAGCTGCCTCTGTGATTCGCTCAGTGAGGATCTGGACTAAGGTCCAGACCCTCTCTTCTGGGATAGATGTTGCTTTATGGAACAGTGGTTGCAGGAACAATCCGCCCGCGGTAGCTGCCCTGTCTGTCGCAGCAGTTTGAGCCCAGATAGCGGAATCGTAAATGAGACAACTCTCAGGCAAGGTACAAACCACAAGCCGACAAAGGAAAATAAGCAACAAGTGAAGCAAATGTCATTAGTATAGACAGACAGGGAGGGAGTCAAACACGTAACGAGGGAAGCAGCGACAAGGGAATAGATCAAACAAAAGAAGGATTCCTTGCATTTGTGCACCTAGGTCGCGAATCATCGTATACGCCGTCGCTTGGTACTGTGTACTTTAATTCTTTTTGTGAGTCGTTGCTCGAGGGCTTCCTGCTGCTCAGGGTGCGCGCCAGTGAAAGTGCGTTTTCTGTGTATGCGCACTACTGCAGGGAGAGGCCGTTGAGAGGAGGCACGGGAGTGTGAGCCGGTCACAGGGGTCGTGGAGTTACATTCAGATAACAGCTGTGCAAATTTGGGCTGCAAGGGATCACACCTCATCAGTGGCGGCTCGGCGAGGTCAAAGCCAAAAGTCTGGCAGAGATAAGTATGCAGGGCTGTGAGCAAGGCATTCTCCGGTCGCGGGGCAACCCAGAAGCCATCATGCAGCCAAATGGCTGAAGCAAATCCTACCCGAGGTTGTAAGAAGGAATAGGCAGCCCATGTAACCTGCTGTTCTAAGACCTCAAAATAATGAAAAGGAGCCCCTCGCCCTGTCCGTTCTGGACCAGTTGGGCACCATGAGGGGGGATGGTGCATGGCATAACGGCTAGCAGTGAACACTTCTCGAGCAAAACTCACCAAATGACCTGATAGTTCCGCTTGTATGCGCTTCTTGAGGTACTCTATAGCTTCCTGCGGAGTGGCACTGTTGATGATAACAAGTGGCCAGGTCTTTACCAGGGGGCCAATTTCATCCTCCGCTATGTATGTCCGAAGAGCTCCTCTGAGATAATCTCTCATTTGCGCAATTGGCTGTAACGTAAGGTGAACCTCCGCCGTCTTGCATTGTCGTCTCATGAGTTCATAGTGCGCTCCACTAATATCTATTTCCCAATGCGAATTGCCAAAGAGGAGCAGCCGAACCTGCTGCGGCAATCGCTGCGCTGCATTGCCAACTGAGTAGAACCGGCCTCCCAAGGCATCAACGGTGGGCTTGTATCCTACGCTGAGGCAATGAGAGGCACTGCCAGAGCAATATAGTCCATTGCAACCCATTTATAGTGTGGGTGCCTTCGGAGTAGCGTGTGCATTTCTTGGGGAGTGGGGGAAGGGCACTCCGTGAGAACAAAAGCTGGGGCTTGCAATGCATCTCCCTGCTGAATGATGAAGCCCAGAGTTTGTGCTAGGTGAAAAGGCGGGAGAGCTAAATGATGCAAGGGGACAAGTGGGTTGCCCTCCGCCTCCTTGGCTGCAGCACTGGCCTGACCAGCAAAGTAGTCGGCTAGACGATTGCATTCCCGTGGCAGATAGACAAGACGGAACAGACAAGGCGCCTGGGCAAGCAGTTGTTGGCATTGTTCTAAAATGGCGACAACCGCAGGTTTCTTAATTCTTCCTTTGTACTGAAGATAATTAATTATAGGCAGGATGTCTCCTTGAATCACAACGCTGTCAATGGGGATGCCCTTAGCCATACAGGAGACATAGTACTCAAATGCAAGATTTATGGCAGCCCGACAGGCATGTGCTTCTGCTATGACATTGTCAGGACAAGAAAGCAAGGGGATGGAAAGCCACTGGGCAAGGGAAGTGGAGGACGGCGTGACGTGTAGCAAGCTAACTCCTGCCCCCCCAGTTTGTGTGTTCTTATGTGCAGAGCCATCGAATTGCACCAAGCATCCTTGCCATTCTTGTGGCTCACCTAGCAGGAGAATTGTATTTGTGGGCATATCATCCATGGCTTGCAAGCGTAAATGCGTGGCTCCACAATGGCACAAGAAAGGTACAAGACATGCAGTAGCAGTAGGGAAAGGGAGCTTTCGGTATTGTGAGAGGAGCAACCTTAGACGGTGGTCTTGCTTAACGAAAGTGGCAATGGTATCTCCTTTAGCAAAGGACTGCGTCGTTGCGAGTCCCTTGGAGGGGAGCAGTGCAGCTTCTAGTACAACCGCGGGGAAGCGCTGCAACCTAATTTTTGTGGAGTCAGTACACGCCATACTGCTGGATTGCGGTGGAGCGCGGAAGTTTCTAAGCAGCGTGCTAGGCAGCGAGGAACAGATACGCTGCCAGAGGTCAAGCACATGGTGCGAGACCTTGCGGTTGTGCACACACAAGATGTTAGGTCGGAGTCCGCCACATTCGGTAACTAGTCGACGAAGATGGAAAAGCATGTAGCAGAGTGCTACTCCTGTGCTACGGGACGGTACTTTGCGCCAGGTAATTTCTGGTGCCGGAGCAACCCACTGAGCCAGCCAGGTGAGATGCACAACTGGACAGAAGGATAACCAATGATCGATAGAGTTGAAACCACCCTGACAAAGTACACAGGGAACATACGAGCCAAGCGCTCGACAGCCTACAGAGGACAGTAGGCGAGAAAAAGCAGGGGGCAGTTGCTTGGGCTCTGGCACAATAATCTGATGGAAATGCAAAAAGTTCTTGCTTTCATCAGAAAGGTTGTTTAAAGTAAGATCGATTGGAGTAGCAGGTAGGAAACAAGTCGGGCAAAGTGCTCCGTATCCCGGTCCATATGGGAAACAACGTGTACTGTTGCTACACCAAACACAGAGTTGACTACGACTGAGCTTGCCCCTGAGGGGCAACCAGAAGTCAGCATCTTCTCCTAGAGCCCATCGTAAGACAGCATAGCGTGGCACTGCCCCTACCTGAGTGGTAGGAAGATCCGCTAGCCAGTTTAAGAAAAGAATAGAGGGCCCCATGGCCCAACCATTCTTGTATATTCTCGCCACCAAATGCCTATGCGAGGCTGCAAGCAATTTGTTAACAGCTAGTTGCTTGAAGAGCTGTTTGAATCTACTCGCTCTCTGCGCCGGTGTGGTGTTTTCTCTTACCAGGGCTAGGAGCCGCTGTACGTCTTCGGCTGGAAGCTGCTGTTGCCAATATTTCCAGCATTCCTGGATTTGCGTGGCATAGGAACCTGCTTGTTCCTCTGCAAAGGACCTATGCCCTTGCCGTAAGTAGCACCCAAAGAGGGAAATTGCCTGCATAATGGTTGGGTCAAGCAGCAGGCCTAAGCGCAGCCACCTGCAGAGACCAACCATGTGGTGTTGCGGGAACCAATGCCGCTGCAGCAAAAAATCTGCCATAGCATGGTACAGCGGCTTGAGAAGCTTGGGCGAGAAGAACCGTTGCGTCTGCGAGTAGTAGAAAAGGCTCAGTGAAAAGGTGTTGAAGTAGATAATCTTCATGTGAATGCTAAGGTTGGCCCGCTTGGCAGCAGCAAGCCTCGTACGGAATTTAGCAAGCTGTTTTGACAGCAAAGTGACGAGAGATGTTTGCAGCTGCACTTTGACCATGGTCTCATTCATCAGTTGACATGTCCACCCGGTATGGATCGTTAGACCAAGATTGACAGTTGACGGCACAATACACTGACCGCCTAAGCCAGCTTGGTCCAGACAATATAGCTGCTCTGCAGAATAACTGACATTCGTGAGCAGTTGCGTTTTTGATCGACATTGGCATGGACTAGCTGCCAAACGGCAAAGCATGGGGCGCCCTTCAGTTACTAGTCTAGGAATGGCATCTGAAGCCATGTGTATGCAGTGGTCACCGTGTCTAAGGACAAAGCGACGCGCATAACCAGGGACACGTTGTAGCGCTGCACTGCAAGTGGCTTGTCCTGATTCATGAATGGGAGTTACGTAGCTCCAGACATCTTCAACTTTGTACAGCGTATTTTCGTCAAGAGCTCTGCTGGAGAATCCTACTTGCCAGCAGTGATGCGTGTCCATGACAATACCGGCAGTCTTCCATTTCTTAATGTTTTGAAAGACCTCTTGAACCCACCTCGAGTCCGTCTGCCGACCAACTATCGTAGTGTCATCAACATACCCAGCCACCACGATAACTTGTGGAATTTGATTGAGTACAACAAATATTGGGTCCATGGCAAGACAGAAGAAATAAACAGATGTGGATCGTCCCATATCAACACCAGAATGCACATTTCTTGCTGGTAGAAGTCGCCCTTGTACTTTGTGTCTAATTCTCCTGCCAAACAGTAGATAACGCGCAAATTGGAGGACCCAAGGGGAGCACTGACGAATACGTAGTATATGAAGGATCCAATGTGCATTAATACGCTCAAAAGCTTTGGATAGATCAGCAAAGAGGGCAGAAGCAGGAGAGGAGCCCTCAAGGGCTCCTTGTACTTCCAGCACTGCTCTCTGCGGCTCTCGAAAGGAGTTAAGCAGGGTTTGGGCAGGGTGAAAGCTGTGCCTGGTGATCCGGAAAAGAATTGCAGCAGCGGTGCCATCTTGTAGTCTGTCAAGCGTGTCTGGCATGCCTAGTGGTCGGAAGAAGTCTGCCGTGGGCCCTTGTTTGGCTTTCGGGATCCATACTCCTACTTGGGTGTGTGGCGCTAATACACCAGCCAAGATATGATGAAAGTCATCCTGAAGGATTGCAGCAGTCTGTTGTGGGAACATCCGCCAAAGAGGATAAGGTAACCCATCAGGGCCGGGAGCTGAGTCTTTAGTAAGGAGGAGATGTTCGATATAATCTTGCTCGGTGGGTTCAGGAATCTCAGGCCACGGCAAGACACACCGTCGGTAAGCCGAAAGCGCGTCGTGCCAATCTCGATCATACTTAATAGGGTGTGTGAACCAAAAGTCACGGGTCGCAAGCATTGCTTCATCATACTCAAGGGCAGTACGACATTCTTGCCCATTATGTTGTAACAATGGCCCATGATAAAAAGTGCCTCTAGGGCACACGGTTTTAAGCCTGTCCCAGAAGATTTTTTGTCTTCTAATTCGCTGGACTGGGTCTGTGTTGTCAGTGCCAAAGGGCATTTGTAGATTCGTCGCGGTTGCAACTTCAGCTGCTTGTAAAGCAGCAGCTACGATGGTGGCTGGAATCAAAAGGCATCCCTGCTGAGTTTGCCATGGCTGTAAAAGATCAGTATCCGCACTTTGCTCATACAACAATCGTACTTCGTCCTGTCTTATACGCAGGTGTGTTTGTTCTTTGCCCAAGAGCTTGTATAAGCGTTTTAGTGGAGACAGTTTTTTGAAGTGACAAGAGTGAGTTCTCCACCAGCTCCAAACTACTGCACGACAATGCTGCGAGAGCACAACACTGGCGAGCCTGGTTTCTTGCGCTAACGAAATTTTTCGTTTAAGAGCAAGTAGAGAAGCTTGCCTTGCAGCTGCCTGTAGACTTTCCGATGCTACTGTTGGGTCAAGAAAAACTTGAGTCGGTATTGTATGATGTTTCTCAGACTGCGGATGTGGTCGAAGGCGCGGTTTCATCTTTAGCCTGAGCATTAAGGCTTTATGGTGACAGGTACCAATGCGATACCTGCCATATATACGAGCGAAAAGTTGCGTTGTATCAAGGAAAAGGCTAGGCACTAAGAATCGATCAAGTGCGGATTCCTGGTCTTGGTATTTATAGGTAGGAAGTGCAGGATCAACATCTGTGAGCCCAGCCTGCACAAGGAAATCATCCCACGTATGAAAGTGATTCTGATCACAGCGATTAAAGTCACCTCCAACAAAGACCGGATGATCAGTCAGAGCAAGAACGGTTTGCAAAGTGGTTGAGACAAAAGGCTTAGGGCTGTTCGGAGGGATGCAGACCGAAACAAGCCATATGGTGCAAGCTTGGTATTCAACACGAGCAGCAACCGCATAGTGCTGGACCAAGACACGTTCTTCTAAGACTTTCCAACCTGGAGGAAACAGGATTGCAACTCCAGCCTGCTCCCCCGGATTTTGCTTGGCCAGAGTGGTAACTACTTTAATATCAGGCCACGTGTGGGATAAGTATTGGAGATTAGCCTGATTCCACTTTGTTTCCTGTAGCAGTACTGGGGCCTGTTTCAACATAGTTTTGACTATCCAAGTCTTGTGCACATTGGTGGGAAGTCCAGGAGACCAGCTATTGAGATTCCAAGAGTAAATGCCTTTTACAGAGACCGGCAGGTTGCTAGGCCTCTGCATACGAAATTGTAGTATGTTATGGCAGAGCTGCCAAAATCTCGATGGGATTTGGCGTAAGGATTGAACTTCATTAGGGAGAACAAGAGGGGTATCGCCTGCAGATGCAGACGGGTCTGCAACGACACAATCTGTGAACTTGCCGATGTTGACTCGTAGAGAATGAAGGGCATCTGATAAATTGACATTGCCGTTAAAACCACACAGCATGAGGAAGTCCTCAATCCTGATCTGTCGGTACGGTAGAGAGGGATGGATAAAATGTATGAGGAAATGGAGGGAAGAGACGTGCGTGATAGAAGCATTTGTTTGTCTGGTAGTATGCCAATATGCTGCTTTGAGGCCTGTAGATAGGGTACGCTGCACTAACCGGAGAGATTTAATGGGTAGGTAACATAACCGCGTCATTCAGCGTGTATAAGAGCCTTAGCTCTGTGAAAGAGCTTTGCCGAGATCTCTCCTTGCGTGCACACGTACCAAACCGATTTTAGCGTCATAAGACGACAATCGTCAATGCAAGCCTCAGTAGGAATGTGAGTAGCAGCTTGTTCTGCTGCATTGGTCGTAGGAAGAACTGGATGCGGAGTGTGTGTTGTAGGCGTAAAGGAAATCAGCCGTTCACAACTGCTGGCTTCAGATGCTTCGAGTTGGTGGATGAGCAGCAGACAGAAATTGGGCAATTTATCTGTTTGCCAGATATTTTCTTGGAGTCGTGGGTGAGCTGCTCGTGCACTTTCAGGACAGATGCTAAGGCACCAATCCTGGAGGAGCCCCCCAATAAGGATGACAGGAAAGCTTCCTGACATGAGATGACAAACATTTGCAAAGGGTTCTTTGCATACTCGATTCTCTGCTGCCAGCAGCAGGTGGGAAAGCCTCCACAACGCACATCCTGGCTCAACAAAACTATGTGCCCACGGCTTTTCAGTAATTGTGCAGATGCGTTCCTGTTGGATTGCAAAAGCACATATATGTTCCGTTCCAACTCCCTGGGGGTTGGTTTGAAAACCAAACATGGAGCGATACCAGGAGGACGACTGAGAGGGCTGACAAATACGCACGGGCTCTCCACCATACTTGAGGAGTAGAATCTCAAGTGTGTCATGGAGACGCAATAGATATAGGTGTGTGGCTCGACTAGGACCAAGATACCTCATGTGATTTGGCTGATGGGCGAGCCAACAAATGATGAATCCTGTGTTAGCTGTTTTGATCGTAATAAGGATTTGTCGCAGAAATAGAGTGATTCTGTGATAGGTGCAGTGATACAGTAGTTCTTGCCAATAGGTATTAAGAGCATCACTGTCGACAGAAAGGGTACACAAGGCTTGCACAATCTCTTCACTGAAGAAGATCCATTGCGGTACCGCTGTTTGCTCCACATAGTTGAGGAGGTTAAGGTCTGTAAGAAATTTGATCAAGGGCTCTTTGCCTAGGATGTCAAAGCGTTGCTCTCGCCTATCCTTGTTACTGTTGTCAATGGCTTCTTTGGTGAGATAAGGCGGCAGTATCTGTGTTACTATAGGTTGAGCAATTGGAGGCCTCGTGACTGGCGACATCACCAAGCTCCGAAAGTTAATGTGTCGGTAGGGCTCCGGGACAATTGCAGTTTGGGTGCTTCTGCCCGACATTTTGAGATTATTTTCGATGGCTTGGCTAAAGGAGACATACCCTTGTCTGACATCATCCGGTGAGGCTACCCCAAAGAAACATTCGGTTTCTCCTTGGATCCATGCTCGAACGTGATCAGGCGTGCCAATGGCAAGGCTGATAAGCTTGGGATGAAAGGAGTTACCAACAAAGGAGCGTATTGTCTGTGAGTGCAAAACATGCTTAAGGCGCGAAATAGTGGCAAAGTTGCGGCTGAGACCTGAAACCTGCAACACCTCACTGTCACTTAAGAAGCGGAACGGAACTCGTATACTACTGTTGTGAAATAACGGAAGGACATCGCGAAGCACAGCATCTTTCTCTGGATTAGAGGAGGTTTTGTTGTAGAAGCAACACAAAAAGCGCCTCCACGCCGGATAATAGATTGCAGGTATGAAATCGCTCCATTGAAAAGCAGGAGCAGAGCTATCGGTGAACATATTTGCTATCATTGCAAACCGTTCATGTGTGTGCCAGTACGAAGTTCTCCACAGCAACGCTGCAGGATGGTAGCTAGTCCAGCTGTAGCGAAGAGCAATATCACTGAGGACTTCAAGGGGTCGCATGAAAGGTTTGATAAAAACGTCACGAAACTTCCCTTTATCAATGGTTTCCAGTCGGTAGGCCATTGTAGGTCTTCTTGGCACAAGGCTTGAGAGTCAACAGTGTCATGAAGGATGTTGTTTTGGAAGAAGGGACGAAGTCTTTTTGCTGGCGATATTTTGGAAGTACACCAAGTCATTTTGTCTCGTGTGATGCGCGAGAGGCCAAGGCAGGCTCTGATGAAGGTGAAATGATCATAGTGCATTGAGCCTGCATTTTCGATAAGAAAGCGGATGTGTGTCTTAGGAAGGACTGTTCCAAGTAGGTATAGCGCAAGGTGCATTGTAAAGAAAAAACACTGTCAGGACCACATATGCCTAGGCGTCCATGTTCCTGACCAGCATAAGTGAGGTCAGTACAGGGACTGCCTCCAATGACAAAGACATGACAATAGTCACTTAAAGTGACGAACTCTCTTAAGATTCTTGCTCCATCATCAAAGAGAAGATCCACATCATTTGCATAGAAGAAAATGCCTCCTTTGAGGCTGTGTATCCATTGCACGTTAACAGAGATTCCGTGTTTTTCTGCAACCAAATATCTGAGTATTTCATCTCTTTCACACAGCACACAGACTTTGGGGCGATAACCAAATTTCTCAATAAGGATGTCCAAAGACGATCCGCATCCGTCAAACATGCTCAGGACAGCATACGGCGGTTTAGATTCACAACTTTGCATGGGTTGATCAATTGGTGAGGCAGGCGATATAATGTGATCTGTCTGTGATGACTGTGACAGAGATTTTTCAATGGCTTCTAGTTGTTCAACAGGAATAGTTGCATCACTGGGAGGCGGTGGGCATAGCTTCTCTGGAATGTAGGCAGCTTGGAGCTCGTTCGCATTTAGAGGAACGGGGCCAACAATATCTTTTCGATTCCCAACATCAATGGCCCTTTTTGTAGCAAGCTTTCTCTTAGATGTATTTGCTTCTCGCTGCCCAAACTTGTTTTTAGCGCGTTTTGAGTCTTTGCCACGCGCAATATTAGACGTTCGTTTAGGAGGTCGCGTGTGAAGCCATGTGCTCGAGATTGTCGCATGTCGGTAAAGGATACCACAAATTCGATCACCTGCTTTGAGTTGTGAGATACACAATTGACTCAGCCCAGTGGCATTATCGTATTTCAGAATTGTGGAGTTGGCATTTTCATGTTCCAGCACATAAAAATGCTCACACGGTTGATGCTCCCCATTCAGTGGGTCCGAACCCTGATGAATAACTAAGGCAATGCATTGCCAAATCTGCCCACCTGATTGGAAGGTATCTTTTTTAAGAAACTTGTCATAGTCTGTTGCAAGTGGCTGGTTCGCTCGTTGAAAGTGCATCCACACAAGTCGACAGGGTGAGCAAGAAATAGTGGCCCAGTTAAAGTTACTGGCACATTCTTGACATTCTTGACCGACATTTATTCCATCATCACGCCCAATGGGCAAAAGATGCTCCGACCATGGAAAAGCCGCTTCAAAAAAGGCAACATGTGATAAAAGTCCGGTCGGTGAGTCAGTGACTATGAAGGTAGCGACATTATGCTCAACAATTCTATGACAACTCAGACAGGTAAATGAGACCCTAGATCCTAGTAGGTCATGAAAAGGAGGCGGAATTATAGCGACAATAGACTCATATGTTCTGAGCAAGTCCATATGAGTGTCCTTGGGGAGAGTAGACATGGCCAAAGCTAGGTGATAGTGATCAAAATCATCATTCGGTAGATGAGATGCGCACGTCCAGCCTTTGGCTACTGCAACCATCGCTCTGTGGCCAATGTGATTTTCGAAGTTTACTTGCTTGTTCCAATTTGCTTTGGAGACAATGCGCAGTGCTGCTGTGTAGTAACAAGCTGTGGCATTGAGATTCTCATATAGAGATACTGCTCGTTGAATGTCCTCATCCTGAAAGTCCATGTTTTGCAGGGAGACATCTCGGCTGATCATCTGCTGTATCTGGTGGATATATGATTGTCGACGTTTGTTTTGAAGGATCTCGTTGACAGAGTTTTGGTTAGTAGCGCAATTGGAAACATGTTGAGCGTTGATTCCCCCTTTTACAAGATGATGGCTAAGGCCATCACCTCGTTTCGGGGCAGGTTTTGGAGTGGGCTTCTTGGCCGACTGTCGACGTAGGTCACTGGAGCTTTTCTTAGGGGTAGGCTTTCTGTCAGTGGTCACTTCAACAGAATGTTTTGACTTGGTCGAAGACGCCCGATGGCCTACTTTTTCCTTTGGATCATCTTCTAATTGTTGTTGCAGATCTAGGTACACCTGTTCACAAAACGAATCAGTCGAAAGCTGAGAAGCTTCATTGCCTGACGGGCACTCGTTGAAGGGAACAATAACCTTCTCTTCAGGGTGCTCTTTAGCTTGACGGGTTTCGGTGTTGCAGGTTTGGGATTGCTGTAAGCCGTTTGGACAAACAGTGCAAACTTGTTTAATGCTTCCGTTTGCAAGGCGCAAAGCAGAGCTTTCATCAACTTGCATTGCTTCGTTCACAGAATTAAGATCATTTTGGGTATTGGAGATGTAAGCTTTGCTTACAAACAGTTGTTCAGGTGTCCCAGCAAATTCAAGCAGAGAAGATGCTGGACTAACCTGACTTCCTTGATTCGCGTCTCGATGTTCATCACAATCTTTTACCTGAAGGTATGTAGCAATTTCACTACAAAGTAGGTTCTTTTTGGTCAGGGAGCAATCGGACAAAAGGTCAAGGTTTT
This sequence comes from Durusdinium trenchii, assembly GCA_963970005.1. Classification (NCBI taxonomy): domain Eukaryota; class Dinophyceae; order Suessiales; family Symbiodiniaceae; genus Durusdinium; species Durusdinium trenchii. The sequence goes on from CAXAMN010022136.1 coordinate 16,278, forward strand.
GTTTCAATGTCGTTTCTTCTTCGTGAGATGTAGAACCAGTTGCATCGATTTCTGTTGGTAGAGGACTGACTGCATCTTGATTATGGTCCGACGAAGACGGGATTGAACGAGTAGGTGATTGTTTGTTATCGCGACACTCGCCAGCGAAAGAGGTATCTCTTTGGGCGTTTATAATACGTTGTGGGTTGATGCCAGTGGGATTGGACGTCTGATTGGTTGCAAAAGCTTCCGTAGCATGATTCTTGTGTGAAAAGTGACTGTTGTACCAAATCGACAGAATGCGGCCAACAGGTGCTTTCCTAAAGACATCATGAATTTCTATCTGACCCGGTAGGAAGAGAATGAGGCTAGCACGGTCATAGACACTGAGCTCTAGTGCATTGCTGAAACACCGAGAGACCTTACCTCTTTCAAAACGTGGTTGTAGTATTTGCAGCTTTTGACCATGTTCAATTTGGCAATGAACAATACATTCATGCTCAGGCAAAGTTGTGATGATATCTTCATTGTGCTGTTGAAGGGGTGGCTTCGTGGTTGCGCATTCAAGGAAGATTGTATGATGATCAAGGAGATGCTTTTGCTTCATCAGAATGTCAAGAAGGTGAGAGACCTCTTTCATAGAGAGTTCAGCTTCAACAAAGCAAATAGGAACTATTTCGTCAAGTAGATCAACGGCAACGTCTCTCTTGCCAATTTCAAAGCTAAAAGCTTGTAGCTGCCCAAATCTTCTACGCGACATACTATTACCTGGTGGGGAAAAAATCCACTAAGCCGGGCACCTTGACATAGTCCTTTGTTATGTGCCCCAACATGATGGTCAGTTTTGGTTTCTTTGACGTAAATGTTGGAGCTCCGTTCAGTAGTGTGGACGTCAGGCTGTTTGTAGTGGACAATTCTTTTATATGCTTTGTGGTCAACAAAGGTACCAGGTATTCGCGGAAATGAGGCAGGTGAGGCATAAAAGGCAACAACTTTCTGTTGACCTTTATCTTGGACATGTACTATGGCAGGTCGGATTTGTATAGCGCCCAAAACTTTTTGCAACTCTACACTAAAATCGACATCGACGGTCCCGTCCTTCATCATAAGCGATCCATCATCTTCAATTTGAAAGGCTTCATGAGTGTCACTTCCAGTAGTGCTAATATCAACAGTCCAACAGTTTTCATTGATTCCCGCAGTGAAAGAACATTGTAGACTGCCTTCTTCTTTGCCAAAGGGAATCTTAATCTGTTCTTGGAAGGTACGAAGCCTGAAATTTTCAAGTTCAGCTCCTTCAGCATGGATGACCAAAAGTAATCTTTTTTGGATATAGTATGGAATGTTCATGTCAATCAAGATGCTCTGGAGTTGCCATCTTTCTTCTTGCGTGCAAGATCTAATGTCAAGAAAAGCAGTTCGAAAGCGATAGCAGGTGGGAGCATCACCAAAACGCATGTTCCAGAAAAGGGGAATTACCCTTTTGAGGTCTTGTTGAGTAGAGGATGCAATTTCTTAACTTAGACAAGCATAAATTGAGGCAAGGGAATCAGTTACTATGCGCACTTCAGCAACGCCGAAACTGACACAGCATCGATCTGTCGCTCCAAGCTCTGTATGGAGAGAGGGGTCATGGCGTATAGACTCGAAATCGAAAGACTCCGGCACGGCAGTAATAGCAGCTTGAATCTGTGGTGTGAGGGACTTGCTGGAACAAAGCCATGTCTCAGCATATTCCAGACTTGGCGAATGGACTTCAAAGCTATTTGGCACTAAGTGCAACGAAAGTACTTGCATCCAATCTTACAGGCACTGATTCCAGTTCCAGAATCATCAAATGGACTCCATCCAGCAATCCCCTGTGCTGACCGTTGGTTCCAAAGTTCTCACTGCACCCGGAGGGAACTCGCAGACTCTCGCACCAGCTAGCCACCAACGGTGGCTCTCAAACCACGAATTTCCACAGCCTTTCTTGAGTGTACCTCGCTGCTGGAAGTCTGCATCCCACCAACACTGCTTTACATCGCGGCGTACTTTTGCAGGTTGCACGCAACTCGAGCAGTCCGTAAAAAAGGGCAAAGCATAACATGGCAAGGTATATATGCTTGGCCCAATGCCTTTGACAAATGCGAGCAATTTGACAAGCCCCAGTGGCTCCGATTCCTGCCGCCAAATGCAAATGACCAATGGAGAGACGACTTCCATGATGCCACGTGTTAAACTGGCAACGCGCGAATGACAGTGGAGAAGGACTGCTATTCTGCTTCGATGTGGTGAGGCTCAAGAATCCGTACCCCTTTGGCTCAAGGCGTCTCGGCTCAAACTCGCGGCAAAAGCCGTTGAGCTAGAAGGTTCAAGACTGCTTCTTAAAGAGAAGAAGTTGTCTCCGGGCCGTTACACGTGGTTAGGTTTTGTTTAGTTAGGACTTAGGATCTTACCTCCGAACACTATCTACTTGCATTTGTGTGGCGTCCTTGGACACCGTACAATTTCTTTTCAAGTGGGGTCCTTAGACTCCATTTGATAGCAACTTCCGACAGCTTTCCTCACAAGCACGCTCGAGAGGTGTCTTTAGACACCTTTTGAGCTTCGTTTTAGGCTCTATTAGTCTTCAAGAATGGTTTCTAAAGAAGTCTCTTGCGCGATTTCGTTATCTACGATGATATTCTCGATTCTTTTGCGAAAGGAGTTTTTTCACAGCTTGGTGGACTTTCCTTAGTGCCTCACCACGTATCCTTTTTCTTTGTCGTTTTCCAAGCATGGTCAACACCGCCCGTTTCAGCCGCAATCTCTTTGTTGTTGGAGAAGATGAATATCGCAACATTTGCGCTGTCGTTACTGGAAATCACCCAATAGATATCATTATTTGTGGAATACAGAGTCGATTGCAAGACAATATTTTGTCGATTGCAAGACAATATTTTGCCTACGACACGCACTTCTGTTTCATGAGTGCTCTTTTAGTGCAACTTGTATCGACTTAACTATTGGGGTCTGCACTTCGCTGCGAAGGCATCGAGCCCACATACAGAGAATCAGCAAATACAAAAGCTTCGAATTTGCGGAAGCACAACAGACCTACAACCCCTTCACGCGTGCGCGTCCTTTACACGGCGAACTTCCCAAAAACAAACACTTAACTAAAACCGCTCGCAAACTTACAAAACACAAGCACAAAAGATACGTATGTGTGAACGCAAACCGTGAAGCAAGTGACAACTCAACTTGCCAAGTTCACACGCTCTGGCTTCCCTTTTTCACTCACACACACACACACCAAGGAAGGTGTCTCGTGACCTTGTCTGGTGCTTTGCAACTTGTTCATTCGTCTTCCTTGAGCCAAGAAAAACGTGAGCATTCACTCCAAAACGTTCAAACTCCTACTAGCTCTCTTCAAAGCGTTTCGGAAAACTTGAAAGCGGTCTACTAAGACCAAAAATCACTGCATGGTACAAACTTCTCGTGTGTTGTGGCATTCATCCTCAAGCAAAACAACCAAACGGATACTATCTCCGCTTGATTTGGCGCGCAAAGCCAAACAACCATAGTTGGGCTACATCACGCTTCAACCAAGACGGTCAAAAGCAAAGCCAGTGTCACAGTGCAGGGTATAGAAATTTCCACACCCCCTTTTGACAATGTGCTTTGCAACCGTTCCAGGTTTCTGATCTCCAATCACTCCTCACCAAAGGCCAACCAAAGTCGACAATTTCTTCACGGAGTGAAGTGAAGTATGCAAGCTGTACATACATATAGGCTTCCGAAGTGAAAATGTATTCATAGCCTTGCAACTTCAAATGACATATCCGATGTCGTTGCTTTCCCATACATCTCATTCCAGAATACATAGTCAAAAGCTGCGGAGATCCATCACGGATCATTGCCATGCTGCCCATACCAGTCACTTCAAGACTCGTCGTGTGATGGTTCCAGCATAGCATCCATGTGCCTCTGTTGCAGAGTACACCAACTCATATGCTGTGAGATAGGCCGCAAAATCTGCTGAAGGCCCCTTTGAGGTCTTCGAGGTAGGCGACAAATGGCTGCGACACCAATCCACATAGCTCTTCAAATCCTTGTTCTGCACTGCCTCAATGTATGAGGTATTCAAACCACGAAGCTTCCCGAAATCGATCACTGTGCGACCCCACTCATGAAATCCGCTCACCCCTTCTGGCAAAAGGTGACGGACCTTCTCATCAGGGTCCTGGCTTCCCGTTGCCAACTCCTGGGTCATCCAACCTTCCGGAATGAAAGGCTCCTGCCCATCAACCAGCGAGAAGTCATCATCGTTCGAATCAACCTCGAGGCGTTTCTTCGATGCATCACTCATGCCACCGCGGCTTGGCAAGGGAGGTACGGCCGGAGTCAACTTGGTCTTTGCCGCGGCTTGCTTCTGAGCCATGAGCTTCTGGAGCTGTTGCTCATCAGCATCCGTCCATGGAGCTGCCTTTCCGGCCATGGCTTCAGCACTAATAGGCGCGTTGTGATGTTGTCAAAACACACACAAACAACACACCCAAAAAACAGAGCAGTGTCCTCAGCTTAGCCGAGAGTGTCCCTCGTCACAAGTCTGCATCTACACTTCACGTGACTGCACCTGTGAGCGAGCTTTCTAAAGCAACCTGCCTGCACGACACGGTCTACCTTCAAGTTTTGCACCGTATGCGCAAGCGATCCACGCTCCATAAAGTCCAAACAAAAAAACAAACGAACACGTTCACAGTGCCCAAACAAACGGAAAGGTGTATTTGGACTGAATGAATGTAGCTTCCAAAAGTGCTAAAAGATTCGTTCAAACTGAACAAAAACATCATACATGGGTGATTCCACTGCAATTTGCCTTAGGCAACTCAGCTAAGTGCTCCACCCCCTTTTAAGCTCAAGGCCTTCTGAATTTCCATCCTCCATCTCATGATGAGATGATGTCTCTAAGACTCACACCTTTGTACAAGACTCAGGTTCTGTTTCCTGGCGTACCTGATTGCGTCAATCAATGCTCTAGCCAACTTCTTATTGTAGAATCCCGTTGCTGTGTACGAGACTCCTGAAAGTTGCGCGTGTTCCACATGTTCACATGTCGAGAACTTATTCAAGTAGGCTGCAAAACTCTGTGAGAAAGTCTGAAATCTGAGTTCCTTGCCGACTGGTGTTTGGGCTCTCGACACAACTCCAAAACGACAGAGTTTCACGATTCCTTGAAAATGCAACCTGCATTCAGATAAGACAGCCTGGGTTTCTGGCTTCGACCAGTTCGCGTTGTGTGCTGGCAGCTCAAAACTTGCATCATGTCCCAAGTTGAGATATCTGGAAACCGAACTGATCAACTCTGGCCATTCCTGCTGAGATGCAGACAATACACTCGGATCCATCCGGAAGTTGTTCAGTGGCGATCCGCTGGTGCATGGAATCGATGCATGAACATGAACCCATAGACCACGTTGTTTCCAGGCTTTCACACAGTGTTGAACTCTTGAAATGTACCTGTTGCCTGCATGTCTGACATGATACCTACATATGGAATCTTGGAGGTCTCACAAGCACATCGAAGCGATGAAAACTCAGCACAGCACACTTCAACAACTGCTAACTGGCAAGTGCGTTTCATTCGTTCCAACACGTCTAACTCTTGCTGCAAACACAGATCCAAAGACAAACCATCTATTGGTATTAGTCCCAAAGAAAACCGATGCCTGAAAAAGGCATTTCCACTCAGACATTTCGTAAAAATGTCTGAGGGGTTGTTGACTCCGGGTCTGTGTCGCAAATTCAACATCCCGGAACGCAGTTGTTCCCTCATCCAAAGCAACCTTACCTCCACATGTCGTGAGCGTTTGGGTACATCTAACGCTTGCACCAACTGTATAGCTGCACTGCTATCACTTTCCATATAGATGTGTACCACTTCTGGTTCGTCCGCCTCGTGCAACCCATATAACAGTCGGTGAACCAGTTTGGCGAAAGACAAACTCTCTTGACATGTTGTCTGAAGGGCATAAAGCTCTGCCTCACAACTGGACAGGCTAGTTGCTTGCTGTTGCTTGGACACACTGCGCACCAAGGCTCTCTCGAAGAAGATGGCACCTCCACTGATGCCTTTCCTCTGATTGAAACGATAGGGTGCATATGAAGCATCTGAAAAGGCATGTAGGTGTAGTGTTTTCCGTTGCTCTTCGCTTGTCAAACTATCAAGTGTCTCGTCCCTGCTCGGGATGCACAACCCTGTGTTCATGTCGTCATATAAAAACCGAAGCACTGCACGGAGGGCTTGCTCCGTTCCGTGCATGGGTTTGGACTGTTGCGTTCCGATCACGGAAAGCCATGCCTTCAAATCGTGACGCACCTGTGAAAGCCACAACAATCGGCCTAAAGCCCTTCTAAACCGAGAATACGCTTCATCACTCAACGGCTTCTGGTATTGTGACTCGTGCATGGTACGTTCCAAGTGCGTTGCAATATCAGGAACATTAGGGGACCCTTTTGTGATTCCAAATGCCTCAAACGTGGTATCTAGATAATGGGGGTCAACCGAAAGGAAGAACTCATTCTGTCCCTTTTCCTTACTGATCACTCGTCCAATGAAGGTGAGCGAACCGGATTCAGCTACGTAGCCTGTTGTCTTTGTAGGTACTACCGCCGAGATGATATCAACAATGTGTTGTTCAGCCTCAACGGTCGACGATGCAAGCAAGACGTCGTCCACATAGACAATTGCTAACGCAAAGCCTAGCGCCACACCATCTCCTGACGTGATCTCACCTGCATAGACACATGGCTCCAACTCGTCTGCCCACAATCCGGCCTGTTCAACTGTACTTGAAAGAAGCTGCAACCAACATAGGGACGCATCCCTGAGTCCGTTGAGGGCCTTCGACAAAATCAGGTAGCTTGGTTCGCCCGATTGCAAACTCACACTCAATGGCATCTTGAGTACAATCTTCTGCGCTGAACTGATCGGGGAGTTCATGAACGCGTGACCAACATCCAGGCTTCTCAACCGGAAACCTCGTGACGCACTGATCGCCAATACCAAATGCAATGCTTCAATGGAAGGTGTTGGACTGCTGTATCCCAAACTTTTCGCTGTGGCACCGTGATTGTAGTCTTTAGCAACTATCCTGGTTCTCACTCGTTCTGCACTCTTGTACGCTGCCACCCAACGCGAGTTGATTACGCGTGTGTTTGGGTGAGTCCTGGTCAGTTCTTTGATTTCTGCTTCGCCAGCGATGGTTCCAGTTTGACATTGCTGGAGGTTTGTCAATTCTTCTTTCATTCCTTCAAACCCTTGGTCAAGATTAAGTTCTTGTAGTGTTTGATCATCAACTATCGCATCTGGTTTCCACAGCAAGACTGTACTTCCTCCTAATTCCATAGAGACACTGTGGTGTTTCTTCCCAACATCAAACCGAACTGCAATTAACATTCCTGTAAACATGTCTGGTCCGGTAGCGGGCAAAAACGAAGCAGCACTCTCAAGAACATACAAACTGCTCAACAACACTGGTTCACCTGTCTCAACCCAAAACCAATCAAAAAGCAACGCCTCCGACAAACAGTCTGCTGCAGATTCCCTGATCTCGCGCTCTAGTCCCTGAGTGTCTACTTCAGCCGGTCGCTTGAACCTTGCTTTATAGATATCTGCGGACGGGGTTTCTGTGTGTACTGCTGGATGGGTTTCTCGCTGTTCAAGTGCTTGTGAGCCAGCTTGTGATGCACTCCCCGCTTGTGGTGTGGGTTCAGCCGTTGTCCCAGATTCATCTACTGCCTGGGGAACAGTACTTGTCTCCTGATTGCGGGCCACACGCTCTTGTTGAAACGCCTGAAACCTTCGACGGCAACCTGCAGAATGACGAATCCCTGGGCAATCCATACCGGTTTGACACGCCGGGCAGTTTTGCGTGGGGGTGAACTGTTCCTCAGGCGGTTGCGCCTTCTGTTTGACATTTCTTTCAAACTCGGGACCTTCTTTCCGCGCATCGCCATCGTTATTCGTGCGTTCGGCAAATGAAACCTTCTTTGAACCTCTCTTGGCCTCTTCTATGCTTGTTTCAACTTCCTGGGTTATGGTTCCTTTTGTTTCTTTCCGTACACGTTCAGGCAATCGCAATACATTGTCTCGTGTTGAAGACGCTCTCGCGTTAGCTCGCGGCAACAGTTGAGGCGTTTGCAAGTCTTGACTTTTCAACCGTTGTAGTTCTTCGGGGGGCAATTCACTAAGATCCTGGCCTTCATGCTCCTGTGCTGCACGAACCTGTCTATCAACAATAGCTGTTTCTCCTGAACCTGAGTCAAAAGGAGCCAGTACATCCACTCCTAACTGTAACTTCCAACTCAACGGAACAATTGGTCGTACATTACGAGCTGTGAATCTGATCAATTCATGCCCTTCGTCCGTCCGTACAAATGCCTGCACAAGGGGTCCTCTGGTCAGTCCACAGTGCAGAAAACAAGCTTCAACATTCCGTGTCTCGTTTGGGCTCTTGTCTTTGATGCTACTAGGCAGCTCAGCTAACACACATGCACCATACAAAGTGGTTACTGGTTTTGACAGCTTCTTTCCTGCAATGGTTTCCAAAGGCATTTGGTCAGTTCCCCTCGTTTTGGCAAAGTGGTTGTGACAAAGTGCACAGTAAGTAAGAACATCTGTGAGTCCGGCTTCTGAGAACACGATGTCAACAGATTGCGCATTCAAGTCTGCTCGAAGGACTGCCAAACTCTCTTTCAGTTCCCGGACCGCACGTTCAGCGCCTCCAACTGCTTGGTGCTGTTGCGGTGCTGCTCTCCGCACAACAAATGTGTACTGTCCGACGGACCGACCGACCAACTCGCTTACACTCAGTTCCGCGTCTGTGTGCAAAGTGATGGACGTTCGATGGGAAACAAGTCCAAAATGGTCCAACCATGTCCCAATCTGTCGTCTAGTCCTGTCTAGGTTTGGTCCAACAATCACATAACCGATGGCGCCTGACATCATTTCAGTCAAAACCAATACTTTCATGGCATGCGCATGTTCTTCTCTAGATACTTCTCCTACTTGACTGAGAAATGCAAAGTCTGCCTGCACCTCTACTTCTCGTCCTGCGCCTCGTTTCCGGCGATGTTGGAACACTGACCTGCCTCGTGCACATTCCAAACATCTTGAATCGAATGGGATGTGTCCCTGACGACGGTGTTTTGCCAGGTCCTCATCAAACTTCGTGAGTGGACACAAAGAAACACTTGCCTGAGTCTTGGTCAGCTCACCGCCTGCATACGATTGGTCCTTCTCAAGGCAACTAGACACTATGAAGTCAGGGTGCAAGCGTACCCAAGGACAGTTGGAGAAATAAGCAGTGTCCACACAGTGCAAGTTCAGTTGAGTGTGGTATAAATCAAATCCTGAGGGTCCTTGCGTGAACTTCCATCCAGAGTCGGCCAGTGCTGAAATGCTGAGTATGTTATGCTTGATATTCCCCACAAGAACCTTCATACGAGCCTTCTTCCACTGTGGTTTACCACCTGAATCGCCAATCATGTACATGTGCACTGCAATTTCAGTGGAACCGCTCATATGTACCTGTGACCCGTTTGCTGCACGAAACTGTTCTGCTGGCAATTCGTCCATGATCAAACTTCCAAAAGCTGACAAACTCGTTTCTGCTAACACACTAGTACTCGCTCCTGAGTCCAGAAGCCACCATGAACAATCCGCCATATCGCTCAACTGTGCAAGCAACGGTTGCACCAAGGGAAGTTGTCTTTCCAAATGGTGTTCAACTGAGATTTCATCCTGGGCTCCAAACCAGCGACTCGCGTCAACCATAAGGATCCGGCGCGGTGTCGAAGCAACTAGAGAGCTACTAAGGTCTGCACTTCTGAGGTCTTCTATGGAAAAGTTCATTGGTCCGTGCATCAACCCCATGACATACGTCCGAATCCTCATGGAAGTCAGCTGCGGTACATGGACAAATGGCTGCGGTACATCAGGAGTGACATCGTTTTGGGATACAAACCGGGGTTTAAATTTAGACCCCGGCTTTGGAGCCGAACTGAGTGGAAATAATTTGCCAGCCTCAACAACCTCTGAGTCTGAAGACAAAGACCAAGACTGTACAACCGAAAAACCATCTTCAAAACCGGGTGTTTCTTCAAAACAGAATTCAAAACAACAATCTCCAACACCATCGTCCTCAGACATACCTAACAATGGGTTCAATATCAAGCTTCCAACAACTGCTGAACTGGGATCCGTCCCAACGTACTCCGACTCCTGCCAATGCCCAGAGTCCCACTGTTCTTGATGTTCATCGTTGTCTGTCCATGTGGAATCATGCCATACTGCTTCCTGTGACTCCTCATACCATAAAGGATCCTCCCTTTGCTCGGACTGCCAATTTCCACTGCTCCAATCTGCCCAGTCCCAACATGACGAATCCTCGGTCACCTCGTTCAACTTACCTTTCTTACCTTTTCCTTTTCCTGTTTTGGTCCAATGATCTGATTTGATTACACCTTTCTTTCCTTTCCCTTTTCCTTTTCCTTTACCTGTTGCCTTCTGTCCACAATTCATACCTACGTGTCCGAAGTTCCCACAACGAAAACACTTGGTTTTGGACAAGTCCACAACACACTCTTGAGTCCCATGCTTTCGTGAGCCACACTTGGCACACTTTCCTTCCGTGACTGCGTCCACGAACGCATCGCCAGTCGAGAGGTCGAATTCCTCTGGTCCATGATACGCACCATATGTCATGCTTTGCACATGTCGACCGCCAAGGGCTTGACCAAAGTCACCAAACAAACGCTGCTGATCTTCCCAGCGTCTCGCTGCCGTTCTATAAGCCTCATACGAATCACCCAACGAATGGTGAAGGCAAAATTGTTTCACCTGTTCCGGCAAACTCCGCAAGAGCATAAGCAACAAATCAGACTCTCCTATTTTCAAACCAGTCGTGTCGATGTGCGAGGGCAATGTACCAAGCAATTTTGTAAATTTTGCCACCTCAAAATCTAATTTTCGAATCGTATCCGAAACAACACTGCTTGGACTGGTTTCTTGCGCCGACAAAACGAACGAACGAGCCGAAAGATTTGCACGCAAACTGAGAGCCTCCGAACGACTTCGAATCGAGAATTCGAGGGTCAACTGTCGAATCAGTTCATACCCGTTGGCTGGTTGAGCCATGATTCCAGGCGTGTAGTTATTACCTGTCAACGAAACTCCTTCACAAAAGGCGCTCACCAACGCACTCACTCTGTGGTGCTCCTTAAACGCACTCCGAATGATCGCCAGCAACCTTCTGGCTCGTGCCTGTTGCGCAGCATTCAATGAACTCCATGAGATTTCTCGAGGCCATCTTGACGCATGTGAGATCTCCACCGAAAACTCCAGGGACGCTTGGGCGGCCCATGCTGTCAAATCGTCAAGATAACTAGACCATTGCGCCACTTCCTCTTCACGCGTCTTCCACTGATTCATGGTCGGAACTGGGGCCGGCGCCAACCACTTCTCTGATTTTGCAAACACATCTTGCTGTCCATTACCCATGTCGCCACCACATGGGCTGTACGGTACAGGAAGAACACCACCTCCCATGGTCGGGAGAAACGCATCTGGTACACCACGATCTGTCTGTGCTCCAAATCGTTCAGGAACTTGTCTTCGCTGTTGGACGGTCACAAATCTGTCACTAAGCAACTGTTGCAATGCTGAAACCTGAGCATTATCCCAAGTGCCAATGATTCCAACAACTTCGTTTACGCTGTTCATTGCTGAATTAAGGCCACCAACTTGACCACCATACAAACTAGGTCTCTGGCCAAGATTAGGCTCCAGGCTACTAGGATTCTGGCCGTCAGGTCCTTGCCTCTGCTCACTAAGGCCTTGGCCTCCTACTGCTTGCCAGCCCATCGAGCACCCACCAGGCATTGGTGGAAGCCTGCCTACAGGTCCTCGAGGAAGCCACTGAGCTCCAAACCAAGCGGGACCGTTTACCCCACTGGTACTTGCTTGCGCTTGTTGTTGTTGTTGTTGTTGCGCAAAGACGTTCGGACCTGGACCTGCGCAAAAACCTGGCGGAAACACAGGTTGCGGACCTCCACCGCGTGAACCTTGCGAACCATACTGTGAACCTTGCTGGGTCTGTCTGCTATGCTGACTCGGTGTTGTGGGCACAGGCTGTGTTACACCTCCACCTCGCTCAAGTGCACCTGGGCTCGGACAACCTTGCTCGCGACCTGGATCCATACTTCTAGATGCCCCACAACAAGGGGCTCCGCTACCATGCGGAAGCACAACAGACCTACAAGCCCTTCACGCGTGCGCGTCCTTTACACGGCGAACTTCCCAAAAACAAACACTT
>CAXAMN010022137.1:476-28594 GCA_963970005.1 Durusdinium trenchii
ACATACAACACCATTTTCAACAAGGATTGTTGAGGTGTGCTTGAGGGGTTGAGGGATTGTTGAGGGATTGAGGGTTGATGAAAAGGCTCACTGCTGCCATTTCTTGGGAGTTTACTTCTTTCCTTTGCATCGAGTTGCCTTTTTGGTAGATCAAACACAGATAGTAGATCGAAGGAGCTCTTGAGTGAACCACTGCCAGCATCAAAAGTATGTTTGGCCATGATGATACTTTGGAGTGCTTCATGGTTTCCAACGCGAAACTGAGCCATGATGAGATTGAGTGTTCTAAGGAACTTGGTCGCTGGGTTTTGTGTGAGCTGCATTTTGGAAAGTGTGGTATCGCCCCTTCCCACACCTTGTCATGGCAGGCCTTCACACTGGCATGCGCCCGAGCTTCCTTGGCCACCCTGGTTGGAAAACAACCTTCAGAGCTTGCTGGCGACATCACAGTCGACAGCATTGCGCCAAATCATGGGAAAGGGCGCTTTGATATCCTGGACTTGAGGGGCACAACACGCGAAGAGATCTTGGCAAGGGAATTCCGCGTTGCCCACAGCATGCTCACTGCCAGCAACCTCATGTGTGAAAACTTCAACTGGCTTCAAGACGTTGTCGAAGACATTGAGATGCTTCACATAGATTTGACAGGTTTTGTCATCCAATAGAAGCACCGATATGATGCGACGCAGCGAGCAAAAAGGAGATACTCATATGCGGAACTCAGCATTCATCACGTGCCACTTGTGTTTGTTAGCTATGACAAATCAAAGCATCAAACAACAACGCGCCAAACAGAAACAAGTCTTCTTCTACATGACTTTCTTCAAGGCAGCATGTTCTTCAGTTCTTCCTCTTTGGAGTGGTGTTGAGGGAAACTTGTTGAGAGATGATGCGTCGTTTCTCCTTCTTGTTCTCCTTCTTCCCCTATTATTAGACGAATAGAAACTCACAAAAGGGTACCAAGAAAACGCACAAAAACATGACATGGAAACTAGAAGTTTTGCAGTTTTGCAAGTAGAAGTTTACTAGAAGTTTGCTAGAAGTTTTCGACGTTAAAAATAGACGAATACGTTAAAAAATAGTCGAAAAAATTAACGAAATTTCGATAAAAATAGACGAATTTTTTAACGTAAAAATAGACGAAAAAATTATCGTATTTTGGAAAATACGTTAAAAAAATTATCGAAATTTCGATAATTTTTATCGTAAAATACGTTAAAAGTTAAAAGTTAAAAGTTAAAAGTTAAACGTCTATTTTTGAAAATAGACGTTCTCAGTCTATTGGGCGGGAGCTGCAGAAAGGGTCGCGATTGTCCTTTCTCGCACGACAAAGAGCTGCGTAGGAAGGAGCTTGAAAAGAAAGGCAAAGGGAAAGGGTCCGACTCCTATCCGGCGAAAGGCGACGGAAAAGGAGGTAAAGGGAAAGGCAAAGGAGGGAAGGGCAAGGCTGGAGACGCTAAGAAAAAGAAGAGCGAGAAGCAGCGCCCTTACTTTGCCAAGAACGGCGCGTGCAAGAAAGGCGCTGACTGTGACATGTCGCATGTTTTGGCAACCGATGTCGGTGCTACGGGCTCGGGAGGTGGACAAGGTTCCGCTCCAAGTGGGTGGGCAGCTCCAAGCGGGAATAGCGTGCTCAATCCGGGACTTGTTCTTGCGGAGCTGTCGACACCGTCTTCGTGAGCCAGACGGCTGGCCTTGAGCCGGACACCTGCCAGGAATGCGGATTGGAACAGCCCAGCCTCATTGGTTCAGTCTGCTATTCGTGCGGTCGGAAGGGAGAGATCAAGAGCACTCCACTCCAGGGGTGCAAGTGTCGCGCGAAAACACCTAGGAAGGCGCGTGAGTCAAGGAAGGGATATGGAGTGTTCGCCACGTTCGCGGTTGGTCTAGCTGCGCTCACTGCGGCGTACGCATTTGACCCGTCGCAATATGAGTCAAAGAGCTGGTCGCGGGCGGGGGCCTCGTTTTCGAGCCTTCGTCGCGAAGAATCGCGGGCGAGGACTTCGTTTTCGAATCCTCGTCGCGAGGAAGTGTGGGCCACCTTCCCCGGTGGTTGGGTGCGAACGCACCCGGAGGCCCGGGAGAAGCTGTTTGAGTTTAGTGAAGAAGCGTCGGCCCCACTCACGCTGAATGTCGACCAGCTGGATTCTCGAAGGGTCACGACAGGTCAGTTTTTGGATGGAGAGTCTCTCTTTTGGGAAGACTCGTGGCGTGAAGGCGACCCGTGGGTCTTTAAGGGACGTCCATGGGTAGGAGAAACCCGTTTCTACGCGGTGGGTCATGGTTCTGAAGGCTCTTGGAGGAGCACCATGACCGAGCCAGTGTTTCACATAGTGGAGGCGCCAGGCGGAATCGACAAAATGGCAGAGGAAACGCCAACGGAGCGCTACTACGATGCGCTCAGGAGGTCTCTGGAGAAGCGTTTTCCCAAGGCCAACCAATTCCTCCTGGATCACCTGATTTCGCTTGAAGCATTTTTGGACAAGTCGATCGTTTTTGGTTTCAGCTACGGGGTGGCTAAGGCGGAGATCTGCAAGGAAGGTGGCAAGCTGTTGGGACACATCGTTGGGAGGAATGGAAGCGAACCAGACCCTGAGCGAGCTAAGGCCGTAATGGACTTTGCACCGCTCAGAGAGAAACTCCATATCCAGCAATTTCTTGGATGCTCCAACTGGTTGCGCATGTACCTCCCCGCGGAGTACGGTGTTTGTTCCAAAATTTTGACTGGCTACCAACGGCCAGATGCGACCTTCCCACCTGAAGGGCTCGGATATGGCAGCACAGAAGGCTGCAAGGCTGTTCGGGCCATCAAGCGCATGTTGGCTAAGTCAATCAGCTTAGCTATGATTGACGAGGCCAGCGCCATCTCCGGAGCTTGTCCGCTTGAGCAGGTGGCCGATGCCAGCGGGTTTGCAGTCGGTGGTACTGTGGTCCAGATGACCAGAGACCACACGAGGCTGAAGGTGCTCCTCACGCACAGCAAAAGCCTCACGCCGCCGCAGCAAGCATGGCCGCCTCTAGTTCAGGAGGCCTTCGCTCAATTGGAGGTGAAAAGAGCCACAAGGAAAACATTTGGAACGATTCGAACCTTATGTTGGACAGATCACGCGAATCTGACAAAGGCCCAACACATCGATGTGGGGGCGGACGTGAAGCTAGTCAGATGGGTGGCTGAAATCCTTGCAGATGGGTCCGAAATTAGGTCACTGAGCGGCCGGAGCGCTAAGCTCGGGGATGGGTTTTCGCGAAACCCTCGAGATAGGGACGAGCTGCTCGAAAATCGGACCAAGGATCTGCAAGGAATGGCTGGTCAATTGAAGGGATTTGACTTGGAAGCCTACCTCGGTGGTGACACTGAGGATCCTGATATTCCGGTGGCGTGGGCTATCGGTAATGATGTAGTGCCAGGGGCTGCTAGCCTAGTGGACGGCGCTGATCCCTGTGGTGGAGTCCTCGTTTCGAGACTCTACGCGGGAGCAACAGGGACCAGGCAGCTCAAGGTCCTTTTTCTAGGTGACTATACGAAGCACATGGAGAATGCTTCAGAAATTGTCCGGCTCAGGAGCACTTTGGCCCGAGCGATGCCCGGTTGGGAAATCGCAGTGAGAGCATCAGAAGGCCCGTTCGAAGATGACGTAGGTAACACGTCTCACTTGGACGGTGCCACTGCCAACTTGAAAGGGGAAAGGCAAGTGAAGAGGTTGAGGGTCGACCTCCTCACTGCTTGCGCCAAAGCGCTTCGAGCCATGGGTTCGTACCTGCCTGATTTCGCGGTTGGAGTAGGACAGGGAGCAGTCGTGCTTGGGCTGCTCAGACTTCCGCTTGTCGTGGAGGTCACCCTGCAGGCGCGTAATCTGCAGAGGAAGGAGATCCGGGAAGTTGTGTCCGGATGGTCAGGGGTGAAGTCCATTTGGTGCGTTAATCCGCGCCTTTGGAGGACGCAAGCTGGGGGCGACTTGCTGAAAGCGGCCTGCCCTGAGGTCAGTCGAGTCTTTCCTGAAGAGCCGACCAAGGGTTTCGGGGTGGTGACCCGCTCGCCAAAGGAGGAGAGTTCGCGGCGAGTTTGCGATATCCTCGGGCTTGGAGTCCTCAAGGACATTTCGGAGGCGCCTCTGATGAACTTGGCTGTGGAGCCAGGCAGGGACGTCTGGGAGCACGATGGAAGGTGCTCATGTGGCAAGCGGGCTTATGTGTTTGGGCGCTGCACCACTTGCATTGAAAAGGAGGCAAGTGATGATTTTCGGGCAGCTGCTGCTGCGCGGGAGGCGCTTGAACCAGAAGGCGCTGAAGCAGGGGATGGCGAACTCCTAGCAAAGGAGCTCATGGTATTGAGCGCCGTCCCCACGGCTCCGAATGAGCCCAAGGCTTGTTTTGTTAATTTTAGGTTAGTCCAAAGTTGGGCTAAAGCTTGGGAGGACAGTGGGCGTCCAGGAGGGTTTCATGATCTTCCTGGAAGGCTTGGAAAGGTAGCCGGGCTCGCCTGGGCGAAGGGAAAGAACCTGCAGTTGCCTAACTGTGGCGCAGAAGGAACTCCTTATCGCGCGGCCTCATACGTGCACGAGGATGGTACAGTCACCGTCCTCCAGTCTTGTTTGAAGGTGAGCCAGTCGAAACGGCTTCAGGCTTCATGGGAGCTTTCGGAAGTCAACTGGTTCAATCACGTCCTCCTGCTCAGTCGAGTCTGCGAGGCCACTTGGCAAAAGGGGATGCACTCTTCCCAGTGGCCTGCTGAGTTTAAAAGGTTGGTTTGGCTTGTGGGCGAGCCAACCGGAACCGTCGTTTGGGACGATGGCATCGGAAGCGAGGCTATCGGACGGCGGAGGGATTTGGGCTCTAAGCGAGTCCTGATGTGTTTCCAAAAGAATGAAGCCGAAGGCTACTGGCTCCCGATCGCCTTAGGGAAAAAGGTCAGGGTAGATGAGTCCGACTCTCGCCATAGTAGGAAAGTCGGCTGAATTCAAAAAGGTCATAGTCTTGAGTACTAAACACTGGGTGGTCTCTTCGTGGTCCGGAAGGTCAACGATGTCAACGGGCATCGGAGCGATTGATGTTGAAGCCGAGATCCATGGACCGCCTCTGCGGGCGGGGGATCCGCCTTCGGACCCCTGCCGCGGGACGGAGGATGGAGGACCAACGAGGGCAGAGCGTGCGCAGGGTGCCCGCTCTTTTGCTGAAGTAGCAGAGTTTTCAGTCACGGGTTCGCTAAGGAGCGCCCTGTATTCCAGTCAAAGGCAAGACGGGTCTCTTGCTGGGATCTTCCGACGGCCGGGGGATCCATACCGGGTAGGTGGTGATGGGGTCTTGGAACGGTCCGTGACCCTGGAAACAGGCGAGCAGGTTTGGGTTGCGGTCATCCCTGTTGGGCAGGCGGCGTCAAATGGTTTGACCTGGCGTAGGGCATGTTTTCAAATGGCGCACAGTGGGGCGCTGGGGGGCCACAAGTCCAGCGACAAGACCTACAAGGTCCTTGCGCGTACGGTTTGGTGGACCGGAATGCGCGAGGACGTTCAAAAGTGGGTGGATCGTTGCCTTGTTTGCCTCAAGGCGAGGTCTCGACCTCGCAAGGTCGAAGCAGGAGTCTCGCGGTGTTTTGCCGACCATTGTTGGCAAGAGGTCTCTGTAGATTTTGAAGGGCCTAACCGGGAGGACCGCTGGGGATTCAGGTATACGTTGACCTATTTGGATTGCCTGAGCCATGCGGTGCTTGTGGAACCGGTTCGGTCCCTCTCGCACGCGGAAGTCCGTCGGGCGTTCGGAAAATGTATTTTTCGAAGCAGAACGCTGCCGACGCTAGTCCGTTCGGACAGAGGGACGGGATTCAAGAATGCGATGATGGCAGAATTCCTCACCCTGCTGAATGTCCAGCAGAAGTTCAGTACGGCCATGAGACCGTGCGAAATGGGCGCCAACGAGCGGATGCACCAAGAGGTGCAAAAGGTTCTTCATGTGATCCTGCGGGAGCTCGCCAACGATGAGACCGACGAATGGTCCGAGCTCCTCCCTCTCGTCGAGTACCTTCTCGACAACACTCCAGGGCCTCATGGGTACACGCCCAGAGACTTGGAGCGGTCCTGGTCCTTAGGCTTGGATCTTGAAAAGGACCTGATTAAGGAGAGCCTTCAGTTTGAACCCGTGAGCGAATGGGCTCGGCGACAGTTTGGGCAGTTTGCGCAGCTGTCGCGGAAGGTTTCGCGGCATTGGGAGCAAGCCTCAGCAGCCAGAGCTAAGCTAGCGAATCGATATAGGCGCAGCTTGGAGCTCCAGGTCGGCGACCGTGTTGTTTGGCAAGCTCCAGTGCCCCGGGCAGAGGGGGCGGGGCGCGTCCCTTGGAAGCGTGGTCTGTCCGGGCCCTGGGAGGTTGTTTCCGTTCGTGGTCACCGCCTGCAGCTTCGTTTGGCTGCCGATGCTTCTGCCCGCTCGGTCGATGCTCACGCTGAAGATTGCGTTCTCGTTCCCGGCGACATGGATGATGAGCCACGTGCCTCAAGGGATGTTGTTCTTGAGGACGCGTCCGCTGATGAGCCTCTCTCTATCGGGCAGCGGGTCCAAGGAGAAGGAGCTCGACGTGAATTCGTCATGCAGCGGCGAGGACGGCAGTTTGTCCTCCGCATCGGTGATGTTGTCGCCTATACGAAGGGACGGAAGATCTGTTCTTTCGGACGTGTGACTCAGGTCTCAGTTGAAGAAGGGCTCATTGGAGTCCACCGGTATCGTCCGGTGACTGGCTCGCTTCGCGTGAAGTGGGTCCTCGCCTTCCTGGATGAGGATGGTGAAGTTTCTGAGACTGGGACCAGGCCCTGTCTTGAACAGATTCGCTTGAAAGAAGTGGTCTCAAAGGCAGAGATCTCGAGGGATGGGACTCTCGCAGCCAGCACCAGCCGGAAGCTTGATAAAGCGGGCTACCGCTTGGTGGGCGAGGGTCCTGCGGGAATGCTCCTGGTTCAGGACATTCCGCGGACCGAACCAGTGTCGTGGGTGCAACTGTTTGCTGGCTTGGTCTACAGCGCCACAGTGGGGGCTGAGCGATGCCCCGGAGAGGCCGGAGTGTTGCGGAAGTGGCTTGTCAGTCAGCGAGCAACTAAGGTGCATTTCCTGGAGCTGTACTCAGGGCACGGTGGTTTAACTGCTGCTATCCGCCGGATGGGCTACGTGGTGGCCCCCCCTGTGGATCGTCTGCGCGCTTCATACGGGCGAAGGTGGGATCTTGGGCAGAGGGGCGACCGAGATTTGGTCGACCTGCTCATTGCTTGGCTTGAGCCCTATGCGATCCACTTGGGTCTTCCATGCGAGGGATACAGCAGGATCGGGAATGGCAGCTTAACGGCGCAAGATGAGGCCATGCTGAAACACGCCGTTGAGGTTTTGCGGAAGCAAAAGGAAGACGAGCGTGTGGGCACCTTGGAGAACCCGGTTGGGAGTGCTGTGTTCCAGGCGGCGCCATTGGTTGAAGAGATCGGCGCCCTTGATAATCCGAAGCGACCATGGGCCGTTGTCCGGACTGATGGCTGCCAGTACGGCATGGTGTCGCGGGCGGTCAACGATGGGTCTTTAGGCCAGGCGGTCGAAAAGGGGCAGCTATGGGTGGCTAACAAAGAGCTTTCAGGGTTTTCTCTTCGGTGCAAACGACCGGACGCGCTGAGCGTCACGGATCATGCTCATCGACCGGTCAGAGGATCGGTCAAGGTGCCGTGCGAGGACGGAGACACTCATTGGGTTTCCGCCGGAGTCATGAGCAGCTTCTACCCAGTCGCTTGTTGCGACGCCTATGCTCGTGCCGTGTTTGCCGACGTCCAGTCGAAGGTTATGGAGCGGGTCTTGTGCCCAGAATGTGGCGCTTTTTCGCCCTCCACTTCGACTAGCGGGCCGGGTCTGGGTGTTCTCGACCTGGTCGCGGTCAAAGAGGACACGACGGCGTCTGAAGACCTTATGATCCCTCCTCCGGATGTGAATACTAGTGCTGAGCTGACCGCTCGGGAGCACGAGTTGCTCGAAAAAGAGATCAGTGCCCTCTCGGCGGAGATGGCGCGAAAATGGGACAAACTAGCGACGGAGGAAAAATGGGATGAGGTCAAGGCGGATTTGAGTGTGTACCGCTTGAGCGGCGAAACCGTCACTTCAGACCCTCGACGAGAGGAAGCTTATAGGAAAGCTGTGGTAGAAGGTCTGGGGTTTGGTTCCGACGCTGCGGAAAGGCGCTCGAGCCTTTCCGCAGACGATTTGGGCGCGTGTCGGGACGCGTTGTCCCGTAAAGCCGCTGCTTTCTGGTTGGAAGGGACGCCGCGCACGACTGTCCGGGGCGTGGCGCACGACTGCGTTCCTACGGGGCCTCCGGTCTCTTTGCAGCCGCAGCTGAAAGGGGAGAGCGCAGCGTGGGTTGATGAGCAGTTAGAGGCTGAGGTCCAGAGGGGGCAGCTCATTCGAGGCTCGTCTCCGTGGGGCAGTCCTCCTTTCCCCACCAAGGAGGCACCAACGCACAAGCGGCATCGTAAAAGACGGTTGGTGGTCGACTACAGGCGAGTAAACGCCCGGGTGTTGCGGAGCACCTACTACTGCAGGAAAGCTAGCGATGTGCTGGCGCAGTGTGCTGGGTCCATCTGGTTTTCCTTTGTGGACGCAGTGACTGGGTTTAACCAGATCCAGAACACCAGAAGGGCCATGGAAGTGTTGGCCATCGTCGCCAGATCGGGCAAGTTCCTGCCGGTCTGTTTGACCTTCGGACCTGTCAACGGCCCGGATGACTTTTGCTACGTCGTCGATCGCGCTTTCGGGCCGGGCCGCGGCAGGAAAAACCGGTACACTCGTGAATGGGTGGCCTATGTCGATGATCTCACGATCCGGACTGGCCGGGTCGTTGATGGGGGCTTTCGAACCGACGCGGAGCACGAAGAGGAAGTGCGGCGTGCGATGCGAGACGCCCCGGTCACAGTAGGACAGCCGGCTCGGGATGCCTTGGAGGCCTTGGGAGTCCAAGCCGAAGCGTTAGGGACAAAGGGGAAGCACGACCCCAAGGTTTCAGACCATAACCATCCCAGTCATCACCAGCGGCCCGAGGGTTGGGTTCGCCCTAGGGTGCGGGACCTTCTTTGGGTTTGGTCTAGGGGGGTCCCCTGGTTTTGGGTCGGTGGTTTGCTGCCCAGCGGCCTTGGAAGTGGAGAAGGCCGTTTGTTCGTGCACTGGAGCAAAGATGCTCTGGACAAACCCGGTAAGCACACAGGCGTGCGATCTGGGACTGACGCAGTCGTCATCACGACTGTAGGACGGCTCAAGGAAAAAAAGGTGGACATGCGGACAGGGGTAGACGGAGTCATCCTCACGAGCGAGGTTCCACCGCGGTGTTTTGACCGCATCTCCACGTTTGATGGCGAGACCGGCAAGGAGGGCGATCTTCTTTGGACGCGCCAGGAAGGCCTGGTGCCCATCGAGCTGCCTACTGGGGACACCGATGAGTCGTCCTCGGAAGATGAAGCTGAGGGGCGCCAGCGGTCCGGTGCTGCGCCTTCGCAGCCCGGACGCGGCGTCAAGGAAGACCCTGAGGAGCCGGCCGCGCCCGCGGCCGTTGAGTCCAGCCCTCCGGGCCGCGATCCGGCGCCTGCGGTGTCTCCCGTCAAGGATGAGGTCAGCCCGCCAGAGCAAGGTGCGGCGCCAGCCGCGTCTCCCGTCAAAAGGAGGCCAGCGGCTAAAATCCCTAAAGGGTATCATGGTGAGCCGCCGAATTTTTGGTGGGCGCACCTCCCAAAGGAGCTATGGCAGAGAGAAGGGTACTGCTTGCTGTGCAAGACGCGGAAGGGTGTCAGGGGTGCTGGATGCCCCGTTGATGAGGATCACCTGCTCAGTGAGCAGCACATCGAGGAAATGTTTAAGATGGAGGCTCGCTATGAAGAACAGCAGCGCCAGCAGGCCAAGGCTGCGCCTCCGCAACCTGAGCGCGAGGCACCTACGCAGCCGGCCCTTCCTGCTGCGGCCAACCCGGTCAAGGAGGAGGTGGCAGAGCCTTCGGCAGCTTCCTCTAGCGCAGGGCCTTCGGTGAAGTCGGAGGCAGAAGTGGAGGGAGCCAAGCAGGCCGTAGTAGCCTCTCTGACGCGGACTGGTGGTCTGTCTTCGGACCCCGGTCGCGCAGAACGGCCTGATCGTATGAAGGGCGAAATGTCCAAGGAGGAGCTGCAAGCCATCTGGAGTAAGGAAGGCCGGACTCGGACGGCGCGGCTTGTCGAGTCACTGCTGGGGGGTGCTGCCGCGGATGAGCTTCGGCACCAGGAAGGTGCCGTAGGCGGTCTCAGCCAGCTGATGGCTAAGGAGGAAGAGCGGCCAACGGAAGGAGGAGCCGCCAAGCTTGAAGGCAGTCTTCGGATGATCGCCTCAGCGACGACCACAGCTGCAGTCACCAGGAAGCGTTCAGGACTCCCTGTGGGTGACACAGAGAGTGGGCGCTATGGAGAGGCGGTGACTCGTGCACTGCCCGTAGCCGCAGAGCGCCTGGAGCTCGCTCATGAGACTCCGCGAGCAAGGATCGTCGGCGCCGCAGAGTCGGATACGCGACTCGACGCCGGGCTCCGTGCAGTTGCCCAAGGGTCCACTGACGTGAGCCGGAAGGTCTTGAAAAAACAAGCGCGGAGCAGGATGAGAGCGGAGGAGCACAGGAAGTCGCTGGCCGCAGAGGCCGCTGCAAGCAGACTCGCCAATGAGGAGCCCGATGACTCCAGGGCCAACGCTCCCCCCCGTCCGCCGGACGACGGCCTTGATGATCTTCCCTACGAGGAAGGCAGCTGGGTTTGCGGAGCCTGCAAGACGGTCAACAGACCAAAACTGGTCCGTTGCGAGGGCTGGATCAAAGGAGAGCGTTGCGGCGAGCGCTGGGAGTCTATGGCCAGGTACGCCAAGAGCGGACCTCCTCGGCGCAGAAGCCCGGACTCTAGGAGGGAGGCCAAGCGGCTTCGGACTGAGACAGTCCTCAGTCAGGTCTTGCAACGGCCTGACAGCTGGTGGTGTAGCCGCTGTTGGTCAGGGAACCTATGCTTCCGCAACAGATGCTACAAGTGCTCTGCCATCCGGGAAGAGCCGGATGAGGGGTCGTCCGACGACGGACACCACCCGAAACCGTCACAGCAGCTGACGGAAGAGATCCAAAAGTTCTTGGCCCAATCGCAGAGACGGGTCAAGAAGAAGCGTGCTGGCACAAAGCACAAGAAGAGTCACAAGAAGCGGAAGCGAATCCGCTCAGGAGGGTCGGCGGTGAAGTCTGCGGTTCGCAGGCTTCGCGCGACCCGGTCAGCGGTGAAGTCTACGGTTCGTGGACTTCGCGCGACCAGGAAGAAGAGACTGCGGAAGAAGACCAAGCGTCAGGGGTGGGCCTTGTCAAGGAGGGCTCGGAACCGGCGAGCGCACGCCTTGAACGGCAATGGGTTCAGCTTCGGCAGCAAGGCCACTTTGGTCCTTGCCGCGTTCTTAGCGCCGGTGGTCCGCAGGGTCCAGCTCGAGATGGAAGAGATCGTGGAGACCGGGTCGGAAGCCTTCCAGGTAGTGATCGCCGAGGGCGGTGAGGAGTTGGCTTCCTTCATCGAGACGGTGTTCTCGACAGCTCGATTTGCAATCGTCGGGCTGGTGTTTTGGTGGGTCTCCAGGAAGGTCGCAAACGTGATGATGCACATGGCTCATGGAAGCGCGACCCCACGCTTGGTTCAATTTGACGGAAACATCTCCACGTGGGAAGTGAAAGGGACTCGAGGAGTTCATCGAGTCAGGATCGCAGGGAGAGCCCCAGGGTGCGCTTGCAGAGAGTTTCTGCGCACTGGCACCTGCGACCACGTGGAAGTCGCTTTGGCTGCGCACAAGAAGCTGGTTGGGCCGCAAAGTGCGGAGGCTAGCGCGGCGTCAACGGCCCTGGCCAGGGGAAAAGCCGCAACTGAGGGGCGATCAGTAGAATCGCTTGGCCTTTCGGCTTGCTTCCAAGGCCTTGTGGAGAAGGCCAAAGGCCTACGTTCGGAAGCCCAGCCAGGGTCCAGCGGGGATCAGGGCCAACAGCTGCGAGAGCCAGAGGAAGGCCAGACGCCTGAGTTCGCCGTGCGCAAAGAGCGTGAAAATAAGCCAAGGCTGGCTTTGGAGGATGTGTCACCGTGGACCGGCGTTGCGCTTTCGCGCGGCGGTCGCGGCTCTCAAGACCAGGAGGTGAACGTGCAGCTCTTGATCAACAAGGAGTCGCAGGAGGCCATCCTCTCAGCCTTGCAAACGCTGAAGGGCGGAGAAGTCATCGCCACAGCCTATACGCTAGACCAACCAGATTTGGTAGAGGGCCTTCTAGTGTTGGGCGGATCAGCCCGGCTGGTGGTGGACAAAGGCCAGAGTCATGGAACGCGCACCAAGCTGCAATTTCAGAGTTTGCAGCAGCTGGTTCGTGGAGGAGTTCGCGTGCGCGTAGTCTCTGGGTCGCACCTGGCGGCGGTGTACTCCGCCGACAACAGAGACACTTCGAGGATCGGAAAAGGTCAGCGTGGAATTCAGCATTCCAAAACCTTCGCGATCTCGAAGGATGGCCAGTTCCAGTTGATCATTGGATCTTGCAACTGGACTACGGCGTCCCGTTCCAATGCCGAAGCTGGTGTCCTCTTGACAGGAAGTTGTGGGCATGAGGTGTACCAGCAGTACACCGAGAACTTCGAGCGGCTTTGGAAGGAAGCTGTCGTCTTTGACGGGACGCGTGTGGCGGAAGAAGAGCCTCGCAGGAGGGTCTTCGGAAAGCAGAGTGCGCCGACGGAAGAGCACTGAACCCGTCGGAGGAGCGCAAGCCAGAGCTTGAAGGGAGCCAGGGCTTGCCTTGTGGCGGAGGTTTGCGGTTCGCATCCTCTGCGCGGGCAAGGCTTGGGGATGAGATGGATCCCACGGCCGCAGAACCCATCTGAGGGGCGATTGTGAGCCTAAGTAGCCTTGCCCGTAAACATGTTTATGTGTGTGTTTCACTTGTGCATGAACTGTTTTTGGCTCAAGGGCCAATACTTTTGGCTCAAGTGAGTGGCTAGGAGTAGTGCAAGTAGCTTCTCAGCTTCACTAGGCCGTCTCACCGTCTCACCAGCGTGACTGACCCGCGACCTCGCTCGTGCGAGCAGAAACAGCTGCGCGGCGTTCGTACGCGTGCTCGCAATTGGGGGCTGTTCTGGGAAAGCTTCCATCTGTGTGTGGAGGCTGGTCGCGGTCGGTGGTTGCGGTTCGCACCACCGGCGCGCTGGTGAGGAGGAACCGCGGGCGGGGCTCGTGGTTCACGGCCTTGCTGCGGGATGAGCCGAGAAGTTGCAGGAGAAGAAGAGGGCGTCACTCTGCTGGAAGCGATCCGGGATGGAAGGGTGCCTACCCCGGAAGAGATGACGTTCCCTCGGTGGCAGGCTTGGCGACGTGCCGCCGGCCGTAGGCCCACAAGGAGAAGGGACGGCAGAGGCCTGCCGACAGGTGAAGAAGTAGCCCTCTGGAGGAGCGTCATGGATGAGCTCTATGGCGAGGGCAGGGCGGCGGAACTTGACGAGGGCGATGAAGAGGAGGAGGAAGAGAGGCCGTCGGCATCGGCCTCCCCTTCTGTTGCGTCTCGTGAGGTCGCCTTGGTGAATAGCCCACGCCCGTCTTCAGTTGGCACTGGAGGAGTCAGCGTGGTGAGCCTTCGGGCCAAGTTGCAAGCGTTGTATGACCCTTCGGCGGAGGAATTCGGGGCGTACCTGATGCGTATGGGACGAATCATCTCCGCTCTCCAAGCCTTGGACGCAGCTGTTCCGCCGGGTCTGTTAGAGACAGTGACAAGAAAGGCGGAATTCATGATCGAACTGTATGGTGAGCATGGGGGTTTGGATAAAGTGAGAGCTGTGCGTTTCTTGCGAGACAAGTTCGTAGCTTACGCGCAGGATGAGACCTTAGACCCTCGAGAGAGAGACAGTTCGATCGCCGCGATCGGTGAGTTGATTGAACAATTAGGAGGGAAACCGAGTTCGAGCCCAGGAAAGGTGTATAGTACTCCGTCTGGAGCGGAGGAAGCAACGGTTCCTGTGGCTCGCGGTCCCGTCAGCGGTCTTCGCGACGTTGGACGCGGCCAACGACCGGCGCCCGGTCCCGCTCCTAGTTCGGGACCAGAACAAGATGGGGATTTCTCCCTCAGGGCCAAGCTGGCAGCTCTGGAGATGGAGCTGGAGGCGATGAAGCGAGAAAAAGCCGAATCAGAGGCCGGTTCAGCGTTGGGATCGGAGCAAGGCTTAGCAGCCGCCTTGGCCCAACAGAAGGCAGCGCTGGAGGCGCAAACAAAGGTGCTCCAGGAAGCGTTGGGACGAGGCGGAGGCAACCAGTCTGTCACCGCGGTCAAAACAGACCTTCATTGGCCGACCTTGACAGACGAGCGCTCTGACTTCAAGGATGTCACCTTGTTCTATGAGGAGTTCGAGGATGTGTGCGCCTTAGCGAACTCCTGCCGTGGAATGAATGCCCGCGAGAAACTGCTGGCTCTCCGAGCGCGCTGCCGGGGAAGTAGGCTGAAGACCTACCAGAACCTGTACCGGTCCGCCTGGAAGTCCGGAGAGGTCCTGGCAGACCCCGAAGCAGTGTATGAGCGCATCAAATCGAAACATTTGATGTTTAGTGAAAGCCGAGAAGAGCGAGAGATCCGCGTCGATGCGGAGCATGTCGCGCTCATGAAGGGGAAGCTCACTGGTCACCAGTTCGAACCTTTGTTCGAAGCGTCGGTGGCGGAATTGGAAGCTGTGGGTCTTGGAAAGACGCAGCGAGAGCTTTTCCTCTCCTACTTGAGGAAGGTTGGGACCAGTCTCCAACGGGAGATTCGATCCGACAAGCGGCTTTGGGGACACGAAGACAAGCTCCGAGGGCCGCAGACCTGGGAGGAGGCTCATCGGGTCGTCCTCGAGTATGAGCAGCGAGAAGCGACTAACAAGGCCACCGCCAACGCCGTGTTCACGACCACCGGCGAAGCCACGCGTCTTGCAGCGGATCTCGCAAAGAAGGAGAAAGCAGAGAAGGCGAAGCGGGACAAGGCCAACAAGGAGGCGAACAAGGGAAAGGGCAGAGGCGATCAGGTGGCGATCACGTCTGGAGATCCCCGCAAGGACAAACTCTGCTGGGATTATCGTGATCACGGCCCAATAGACTGAGAACGTCTATTTTCAAAAATAGACGTAAAAAATAAACTATTAACTTATTTTCGTTAATTTTTTTAACGAAAAAAAATAACGAATTTTTGGAAATTTCGTTTAAAAAGTTATCTTAATTTCGTCTATTTTTATCGAAAAAATTAACGAAATTTCGTTAAAAATAGACGAAATTTTTAACGTATACTCTTATTTATGCGGCGATTGCAAACTAGAAGTTTCATAGAAGTTTCTATCAAACTTCTAGTTTGCAAGTAGAACTTTGATAGAACTTTTGTAGAAGTTTTGTACGTCAATTCTAGTTGAAAACTAGAAGTTTGGTAGAAGTTTTGCACTTGTAATTTCTGGGGTCAGCATGTGTATTCGCAGCCACTGCTCTGTGTATTTGCAGCCGTTTCTCAAATATTGTACTGTGGTGGTTTGTTGTTATTGTGTTTGTGAAGTTGGAACCATGTACACTTATTATGGGGGAATGTTCATGTTGAGCGCTTTTGTTGAGAGGAGTGACTTGACAGAGACAGAGAGGACAGTTGAATTTGGCATACTTGTGTTTGGAGAGATGTTGAGAGATGTGGAGAGGACAGTTGAATTTGGCAGAATTGTACTGATCCTGGCAGGTTTGGAGAGAGGTTGAGGGAGTGAACATCTTCTTGACAGAGAGCGTTTTGCTGTGGAGAGTTGTGGAGAGTTGTGGAGAGTTGTTGATTGAGGACTTTTTTGAATTTGAATCACTGATCATGTCATGTCGGATGATTGTTGTGTTTATCTTTGTCAGATGCATTTCCTCTGAAGACGGATCAAAGCCCCAAGAGTTTGGATCTGAAAACATCACCATTCATTCTTCACATTCCTGGTTGGTGTATAATAGCCAGTGGTGGTGGTGAGTCCGTTGGTGCTTCAACCACTTTTGTTTTTTGAGCAAATGGCTACTTGAGTGTATCTGTTCATCAGAACTTGCTGCTGCCGTGCCTTGCTTCAACATGTCAGCTGCTGCTTCGTCATCATTGGTTGCAAAGACTTTTCCATCGTCATCGCGCTGTCGCTTGAGAGCTGACCCTGCAATCGCTACCAGTGATTTTATGGAAGCGTTCAAAGAGCTGTTTGTGAAGGAGGACTCAAGGGATATTCGCAAGATCTTGAGTCCTCCGCCAGACATGGACTGGAAGTCCACACCACAGTACAAATGGCTAGCGCGTCTCAGCCCTTTTTTCATGAAGCTTCTGGACGTGGCGCCGAACACTGTTCTGACCAGTAGGAAGGTGAAGGATGCTATTATCCGGCTTCACGAAGAAGGGCCTGTCAACATGACAAGGAAGGATGATTCAGAGCTGTGGGATTGGGTAGATACGAAGATCAGAATTGGCATGTCCCAACTTCGTGACCTCAAGAACAATGTGCATGGATGCCTCGATCGTGCTCACAAAAAGGCTACTTCAGAGGAGAGGAACAAGTTGTGTGAGTTGATGAAAAGGGTCAACTTGTTCAAGGAGACAGGTGGTTCTTCAGAAGACCTTGGTCATCATACCGAGTCGACTGCTCTTGTCGTCCATGATCCTACTACTACGGCCACTCCTTCATCATCGTCACCTGTTTCGAAATCCAAGAAGAAAAGGAATGAGGAGGATGCGCTTTCTTCATCGCCTAGAACAGTGTTTGAGAGCATCTTGAAAAAGAAGAATGTTCGTTCGTTGGATTCAACCACATCTTCTGATCCATGGACCCCAACCAAGATGAAGAAGAAGAAGAAGAAGGAAAAGAAGACAAGAAGAGGGCTCAGCTATGATGATGAGGAGGAAGATAGTGGCAAGGATGAGGGTGGTGATGCCGTCATCAAGATTCTCCCCGCTGGCCACAAGATCATGAAGGAGAGAAACAACAAGGGGAAAGCGTTTGATTCTTCTCAGCCATCCCTTTTTGACAACTTGTTGAGCATGATGGACGGTGATTCTTCTTCTCCAGAGAAGAAGAAAAGACAGCGCGATAAAAAGAAAAAGAAAGAGGAGGCAGAAGAAGAGGAGGTCAAGAAGTCAAAGAAGCAGAAAAGGACACAACATCGACATAGTCAAGTCGATGCAGAAGACGACGACTTCGACTTCCAAGATGATGGGTTTTATGATGACCTTTCTCCTGTTCCTATGCTTGCACATTTTGTGGAAGAAAATTATTGCAATCTTGATACGTTCAGAGTTGTGAGATTGAGAGTTGTTGAGAGTTGTTGAGGGCTGTTGAGAGGCGAGTTGGTTCTGTTCTGTTGGTTTCTTTGTCTTGTTTCTTGCTTTTTATTGATGACCGCAACTAAGGATGAGAGAAGGATCTTGAAGATGTCCAAAGAGGCTGACCCTGTGAATGCCAACGCCAACCTCACTTTGCGCAAGAAGTTGAACATGGCAAAGAAAAAACAACAAGCAAAGAAAAACAATGGTAAAAAAGGAAAGGCCGCAGAAGAGGAAGAGCAGAAGAAGGTGAACCAAAGTGGAGCAGCAGGGTCGAAAGATGGCAGCAAGAAGAAGAAACCCACAAAGAAGAACGCGCAGAAGAAGAATGATGGCGGTGATGGTTCTACGAATCCAAGAGGAAGTGATGATGCGAACAACCAAGCAAACAGGTTCGAGTTGTCGACAGCCAAAAAGAACAGTAGTAGTGCAAAGGTTCTGAAGAGGCCATCATCTGTGCCACCATCCACTTCGGTCGAGAAGAACGAGGGTGATGTGAAGAAGAAGAAGAAGAAGGAGGATGAGGATGATGATGGTGAAGACGGTGATGACGGCCAAGTTTGGACTCCAGAGATTCGTTCGAAGAAGCGAAACACAATTACCAGCCGTGCGTACCACCAGGTTTTTGACAAGTTCAGACCGAGGAAAAACGCAGGGGTTTTCCCTGGGAGTGCAGCATGGGCCAGGATGACAAAGGATGCCAAGGCCAGGGCGCGGTGTGCGCACAAAGAAGCTGGCCAAAAGTTCGATCAAAAGCATCCACGAACATCGGTTGTTGTTGCTGAGAAGAAGCGGAAGGCCAAGCAAAAGAAGAAGAGTAAGACGACTGGTGAGGAAGGCGAGGATGATGTGCGCGAGGAACCCGAAGAAGAAGAAGAACATGCACATAGTCCTATAGATGTAGATTAGGTCGATCTTGTCATGAAGGCGCCCTTGGAAAAATCTATGCGCACAACACAGCCTCAAGGCTTGTTGTATTTGACTCTACTGTAACAGTCAAGAGTAGTAACCTCTTGATTCTTCAATTTGAGTACGCTAAGATTTGCAGAGTGTTGAGAAATTACTTTGGAATATGTTTTGAGGGATGTTGAGAGATACTGTTGAGAGCGTAAGGTTTTTGCGATTGTATTTCGGGCTGCTGAGAGAGTTTGACTGTCAGTGCGTTGAGAGATGTTGAGGATGATGGTGAGAGAGTTTTTACTGTGGAGAGAGTTGTGAGAGCGGTTGAGAGAGTTGGAAGTTAGAGTTGTGAGACTCTTTTCTGGTTGTCACGGTTCATATCGTGCTGATTATCGTTTCTTTGGAGCTTGATTGCTTTGTGTGGAGAGATTTCATTGAGTCAGAGTTGAGCGAGTTGAGGGTTCAAGCGCCAGTTGAGAGATTGATTGTTGACAGATTCAACCTTGTACATTCAGAGTTTGTTCTTGAGCATGCAGTATTATCTTTCTATTATGATTCCATTTGCTTCACTGCAATTCAGCACCATTCGGGTAGCAGCTGACACCATCATGGAAAGAATACTGCTCCTCCAACAACATCTCAACAACCTCTCGACTACATCTCAACAACATCTCAACGAACCCTCAACAAACTTTCGACAGTGTGTGGTATTTCTACATCTTCTTCGATCTGCCAAAACTTTGTTTGCCCGCAATGGTGAATCACCAGGTGATGATTCGAGATTTGGATTGGAGCACCAAAGCTTCGAACCTGGTGGAGCGCGTGTCGAATCTCAATGCTGATGCGGCCGACTTGATCCAGGAGGTCAGGGTTACAAGGCAAGAACGCTTCTTTCCTGGAAAAATGTGCACAGCGTTTGTGCATCTTCGAGATGGTGCTTCGGAAGAAGTTGCACAGCAAATTGCAGCGATCTTGGGGGGTAGGGTTGTTGAGCCTAAGGCTAAGCAACAACCTCCTCCTAAGCAGCAGCCTGCACAGCAGCCTGTGCCCGTTGAGCAACTCCCAGGACTTGGCTTCAAGAGATGCCCTGCCCCTCCGCCGAGACCATCCTCTTCGGCTTCTCGTGGTGCCAGCAGTGCGCCAGTGACACCACCGAAAGGGAGCCAGTCACCACCAAGCCTTTTGCCAAGGCCACCAACAAGGCAGTTGCCAAGGCCACCACCAGGTCCTCCGCCTGGATGGATTCCACCAGCCCCTAAGTATCCATTCCCGCCAACACCGCCAATTCCTATGACAGCACCACCCCAAGTTTAGTCTTCCTGCTGCTTGGCGTCCAAAGGTTCGACCCAGCACTACAAGACTGCTAGAAGAACAGCAGCAGCCAAAGAAGGTAGCTGCTCCATCATCTGCTCCGCCACGAGTTGAAGAAGAAGACGGTGGTGAAGCAGCTCCTCGTCGGACAGAAGTGAAGGTCGAGCAGCCAGACAACACGAGTGGGCCTCTTCAGAATGTCACCACTAAGCCCGAGAGTGAGCAGAAGGATGAAGAGTATGAAGATGTTGTGCTTGATGATGAGGCACATGAAGCAGAAGAAGAAGGGCATGAGAAGAAGGAGACAGAGCAGGAAGAGAAGCAAGAGAATGAAGAAGAATACTTTTTGCCTGAGGCAACAAGTGCTTCGTTTGCTCGCGTGGCTGTAGATCCTGTTCCCGGTCATCATCAAGTGTATGCTCAGCCCACTCCTCATCGTGATGAAGGCCATGACGACACCCAGCCCATTCCCAGTGCTCATGATGAAGGCCATCATGAAGAAGGTGTGCCCACCAGTCCTGCTGGTGGCCTTGTCGAAGCTGATGATGATGAGGTTGAGCGCTTCCATGAGGCTGATGAGCTGCCGGAGGAAAAGGCGGAATTGGGATTGATGAAAGAAGAGGAAAAGGAAACTGATGAAGGCTTTGAAGGCGGCGAGGCTACACCATGGAAGAGGCGGACGGACAAGCGTGACCGTCACAAGAAGAAGGCAGCAGCGGCAGGAGCGCGTGCCAAGAGTGCTGCTGGTTCTTCTTCGCAGCCGGCTTCAGGTGACGTCAGTGGTAGCCGGAAGCCTTCTTCAGCGGCAGAGCATGATGCTGATGAGGAGAAGGCAAAGGAGCCCACCTGAAATGAGCTGCTGCAAGACATGTCTTTGAGTTCAGAGTTGTTTGAGAGTCTTGTGAGGTTCTGTTGAGAGTCTTTTGAGAGCTTGTTGAGAGGTTGAGAGGCTTGTGTGCTTGGAAGCTGTCGTTTTTTAACTCAAGTATGTACACACTGAGGCCATAGTTTGTTTGCGCTGTTGCAGGATGATGACGATCCAGACAGACCTCCTACACCTTCGGCACCAAGGGGGTCAGGGACAAAGAGGAAGCGATCCTCGAGGTCTCCGTCATCGTCCACCAAGAAGAAGAAGCGCAAGAGCAAGACTCGCCGCAAGAAGAAGGAGAAGAAGCAGAAGAAAGACAAGAATGCAAAGAAAGAACGCCGTAAGAAGCATGAGAAGAAGGCTCGCGCTCAAGATAAGAGCAAGAAGCGGAGTCGTGGACGACGCCATCAAGGTGGAAGACGTGGTCATCACGGTCACAAGACGCGGCATCGCCGCCGGCTTCCATCGTCATCTTCTTCGTCCTCGAGTTCCTCGGACTACGGCTACAGCTACAGCGGCTGTGACAGCCATGGATCCTGATAGGAACCTCGAACGTCTCGCGCAAAAATGCAGCGTTTGAATGCGGTGCTTTGGAATGATGACACATTGCTTGCTTGTGGGTTCTTCCTTCAGCTTACTTGTTGAGAGTCTTTTGAGAGTTTGTTGAGAGTCTTCTGAGTCGTTTGAATTGTCTTATACTCTTTGAGATGTACTGTAACAACATCCCAACGACATCTAAACAACAGTCTCAACGCACTCTCAAGATACTCTCAACAACCCAACAACAACAACGACAACAACCAGAATAAGAACAGCAACAACCAGAAGAACAACACCAACAAACTCAACCTCCCAACCTCAACAAGTCTCCCAAAGGATCCAACATCATGAAGAAACTCAGACCTCAACACTCCCAAACATCACCACAGACTTCCTATTAACACTGGACAATATAGTAGGATTGAAGGTGTACTTGAATAAATGAGTATCAGCGTGATGGTTTTCAGAAAGGTTGAGAGAAGTTGAGAGAGTTTGAGCGAATGACCAGCTTGTGTGAAAACATGTGTGACTTGAAATCGTTTGTTGTTGAACTGTGAAGTTGAATTACAAACTTGTGCCCTGCAGCCTGCTGCAAAACAAGATCGTAGATCTGATTCGTAGAACAAGTGTGTTGTAGAACCACTCTCGTAGAAGAGCAGCTACTATGTCGTCGAACAAACAGAATGGCAACGACATCCCTGATGCTGAGATGACCAATCAAGATCTTTGGTCACAGGAAGCTGTTGTTGCTTCGCCTGCAACTCCTCCCAATGACTCGCAGGCTCCTTTGGAGGATGTGAATGACATCAACGTCGAGAACAATGGTGGGCCCTCTGCGCAAGTTTCTGACTCTCAGAATCCTGAAGATGATGAGTCTGAAGAAGAGGGTGAGTTCTATGCCATGACATTGAGGAGCGATGGCACTTTGGTGCGTCATGACAACGGCAACGCTTTCCCCAGCCCGGAGACAATGCTGCTTGCCGAGCGCATCCAGGCCTTGTTGCTTGCTGGCCCTCCAGCCTGCAACTTGAACATCGGTGGACCTCCTTCTTCTTCCTCCCAGCCTGCTGATCCTGCACATCCTGGACCCAAGAGGATGCCCAAGTCGAGAGCATCAAAGAAGAAGGACAAGAAGAAGAAGCAGCAAAGCTGAACCGATCGCAGCTGGCTTGCTGTTTGACAGTTGGGCGTCCAACCCTAACTTTTTTAAGGGCCGAACCGATCGGAGCCATTCGCGCGTTGATGGAAAACATGTTGAGTGCATGTGAGTTGTTTGAGAGAGTGTTTCACACTTGACTGTTTTCTTTGCGCAGGTCTGCTTGGAGAGTCGTTGAGGGATTTGTGAACTATTGAAGCTGTTGAGAGAGTTGAGAGTTACTGTGGTGGAAATATTTGATTGACATGTTGAATTTCATGTTGAATTTCATTGAAACTTTTGTGAATCTTCAACATTATGTTTTTATGAAAGTAGAAGTTTACTAGAAGTTTCCATGAAACTTCTAGTTTGCAAGTAGAAGTTTAAGTAGAAGTAAAGTAGAAGTTTGACTTGTTGAAAATGACAACCCTTACAGTGAATATGCAATGTTGCTTATGAACTTCTAGTAAACTTCTAGTAAACTGATAGTAAACTTCTAGTAAACTGCTAGTTGTGGAAACTAGAAGTTTCATGGAAACTTCTAGTAAACTTCTACTTTTGAACATTCATAAGTTAAGAAAATTTATATGTATTTCTATGATTTCTATACATTGTATATATTGCAATTGTTGAGAGCTCTTACCTGTCTGAATAACGTTGTGCACTTGTCGGTTGAGAGAAAGTGAATTTGCTCCCATATCCGTGAAGCAGTTAGCTGGAAAGTCCAATAGCAGCGCGCATCGACTTTCGGAGTACCGCTCTCACCATGCCGCCTCCCATGAAGCGACCATCATCAAGGAAGGATGAGGCTGAGGATGTCGAGCCGGAGACCAAAAAGAGGCCAGCTGCCAGTGGAAGCATGAACAAGGCGATCAACGAGCTGAAGCATGGCCTCAGATCTTCAAGCTCCAAGAAGGACGAGGACGACAACGAGGAAGAGTCTGTTGGAGAGGAGGAGGACTCTCACCTCCGCGACAAAGGAAAGAGTATAAAATTTAACTCGATGAGGAGGAGTTTGCCGGCCCACATCGTTCACCTCTACGACACCGAGGCCCTTTCGAAGCCAAGTCCCCGCGAGTTCAGGACGCAGGTGATCAACCAGCTGTTCACGAAGTTGAAGAACGGCAGATACTCGTTGAATGCGGAGAAACCTATGTTTCAAGAGGCCAAGAAGCTCTACGAGCGCAAATACGGCAAGGATTCCGAGACCGGATTGCCGAAGAGCGTGTTGAAAGGGCTCTACTTTCAGAACTCGGAGAGCGCCTTTCAAGAGGCCATTAGCAGTGGCGATGTGTACGTCATGAACTCCGAGGATGGTGTGGAGTTCTTCGGCTTTCGCAAGATCGAAGCTGGGCGCGAGAGGCGTGTTTTGCTGCCTTGCTGAGAGAGTCATTCAGAGTTTTGGAAAGAGCAGCTGAGAAAGTTTTGATAGAGTTGTCTTTTCTTGAGAGAGTTTTTGAGAGAGTTGTCTTTTTGTTGAGAGCTTTTGAGAGGGTTGCCTTTTTGTTGAGAGAGTGTTTGACAGAGTTGCTTTTTTGTTGGGAGGTGTGGAGACTTGTTGAGAGTCTGTTGAGAGTCTTTTTGTGAAGTCCTGGTGGATGTATTTTTTTGATGCTGTTGATGTTTTGTTGATTGTTGTTATGGAAGTGGCTGTTGTGGCTGCTGTGGCAGGGGCACTACTCGGGAACAGAGTGTCCTCAAGGAGAAGAAGATCACAGCTGATCAGTCCAACTGCTTGGAGGACTTGTTGGAGCAGCTGAATTGGAGCTTAATTGGAAGAAGACGGACGCGAAGTCCATGGTCGAAGGAGAGAAGCTTCCTGAGTCAGTTCTGAAGCTGCTCACACAGGCCATCACCAGTGAGACCAAGCTGTCGGGCGATGCTTTCAAGCTTCTCAAGAAGATTGGCGACGATGGCGGCGCAGACTACAAGGGTTTGAAGCTCCTGTACACCGAGAGCCAGACGCATTTGTCTGACCTGAAGCACATCAAGGACTTCAAGGAGTTTCCTGGCGAGAAGGACCCCCCTCTGACCAAGGAAGCCTTCGATTTGCGCATGAAGAAGGCATTGATGTCTATTTTGGATATAAATTTTGGGTGTGGGTCAACAAGTTAACATGTCTATACCTCACCACACGCATTGTTTTCAAGCAAAGTGTTTTGGAACGTTTCATTTTCTGATGACCTGCGCAGGTCGCGGCCCATGCCCAGAAGTTGAACGAGGCCATTGAAAGCACCTAGGGAAAGATGAAGGCTTTGACCAACTAGCTTCCCTCCATCGTAGAAGATCCGGAGAAATTTGGCAGATTAAGTGCGATGTCCGTGATCGCCACTGCCACGGCAAGTCTTGCCAGACTTCTTATGAGACATGAGTCTCGCCTCGCGTTGATGATGGATGAAATATTAGATGACAGCGGTTTTCTGGGCTTGGTGAACTTGCATGGAAGTTCATTGCACGCGCGCATTTGCTGACTGAGAGAGAGAGAGAGAGGAAGACGTAGTGGAGAGATGTTTGAGGGATGTGGAGGGATATAGTTGATATATGCGCGAGAAAGGAGTTGAGGAATGCTTCAACAACATTGCTTGCGATATTCCTGCTGGCAATTGAGCGGCTCTTCTTGGCCAATGTTTTACTACTATTTTGACGGACTACTACCTACTAAAACATGATACTGCAACATGTTGGGCCCAATAAATCTTCAAACGCAGTGCATGGCAAACCAATTTCACTTTGTTTGTTATCGTGGAATACTATGCAACAGCAAGAATGGCCGCACCTCCAAATGCCAAAAGACAAAGAAAGGGAGGTATACGACAACGATTGGCTGCTAGCGCGGTCTGCGAGCAGGAGGAACAGAGTGCTCTATCAACAAGTATGCCAAGCAAACTCGCGCGCTACATTTTGAAAAAGTTTGCATGGGGTGAATACTCTGCACAGGAAGCCCAAGCCACTGCGCAGGCCAGCTTCAAGGATGTAAGGGCAATCCAAGAAGCCTGCATGGCTGCTCCTCCTACGACTGCAGGCGCATCAGCCTCATCGTCGTCGTGGCTTTTGACACCTCACGCCCACCCCATAGAGCAGGACTTGGAGTCTGTAGCCACCATTGGCGTGTCCGGTCAATACTCAAACAAGTGCTACTCTGACCTAATGAAGAAAGTCGAACCAAACATCAGTTTGCCACAGCCCCATCAGGTTCAGCTGAGGTTTGCTAACCCACTGGGAGAACGCATCCAGGAGATATTGCTTCCGCACGAGATGTTGGCTGCGATATATGAACACAAGGCTACGTGGGACAAGGTTATTCTACCGGACGAAGGCCTTCCACTCAAGTTCTGGCGCGCTCAAAAGAATGGGAAGCACCCACAGTGGTCCGGGCATCCACTCGAACATTTCGCTGACAGAGAGCTGGGGAAAGTAATTCCGCTCTCCCTCCACGGCGACGAAGTCCCCGTCACCGGTATAGGGAAGCAGTGGAGCAGAAAAATGGTCAACTTTAGCTGGCACTCCCTCCTTTCCACAACAGCTTCTGTGAGAGATTCACAGTTCTTCGTATGGGCATTTTTCGACAAAGCTGGCATCACTGAGGAGGGCGACACGGGGTATCGCACTCTAGACAAATTCTTTGATCTCCTGGCTTGGAGTTTCGAGTTCATGTTCAAGGGGATTCACCCCACTTGCAACGCACAGGGGGAACCGCAACTTGGACGACAAACAATACTTTATGTTTCAACAAGCTGGCGCAAACAACTTTCTCCATACTTCTCAAAAGTTTGATTTTGAACCACCCTCGTTGTTGTGTGTTTCCCTATTGGTTCCTTCACCAAACTCACTGGAAATCTCTCAAATTTGGGTTCCCTCAACATCATTCGACATCTCTCAAACTTTGGTTCTTCCCTCAAAATCACTGGACATCTCTCAAAATAGGGTCCCCTCAACATCGCCCGACATCTCCCAAATTTGGGTTCCCTGTTCCCTCAACATCACTCTACATCTCTCAAATTTGGGTTCCCTCAACATCACTCGACATCTCTCAACATTGCTTTCCCCCAACTCCCTGGACACTATTAGGTGGCCGCCTGGGAGCAAGCAGGCATTTAGATCTGGGCAGCCATTGGCTGCTGGGTACAAAGCTTGCCTTTGGGGCATAATTGGCGATTTAGATTATTTCGTTTCTATTCTGCGCCTTCCAAACTTCAATTCACAGCGACCTTGCTCACTCTGCCGCTGCTCATTGGCAGGAGCGAACAGTTGGAGCAACTTTACTCCATCAGCGCCTTG
The DNA here is from genome assembly GCA_963970005.1 of Durusdinium trenchii. Taxonomy (NCBI): domain Eukaryota; class Dinophyceae; order Suessiales; family Symbiodiniaceae; genus Durusdinium; species Durusdinium trenchii. Next base: position 26,847 of record CAXAMN010022137.1, read on the forward strand.
GAGGGGCCAGCTGTGGACCTATGCTACTTGGAGCGCTTGGGGCGGCAGAAGCAGATGCCCTCTGTTTGGTAGGCTCAGCCACTGCAGTGCGCTCACCGTGCACTTAGACTACATGCACTGTAAGTTCCTGGGAGTTGACCAGTATGTCTTCGGGTCGGTTTTGGCGCTATTGACCTGTGAGGTTATGCCTGGATCACCGCAGCAAAACCTTGATCTTTTGTGGTCTGAAATCAAACACCTCTACCACCAGCACAATACAAAGGTCAGGTACCGGTATTTGAACAAGTTGACGATGTTCCTTCGGCAAAACGGCACGCCCAAGCTCCGCGGCAAGGCCGGCGAAATTCGCCATTTTGCTGATATTATTGTGCATTTGTGGCAAAGACACATGTCTTCAGAGTTGCTTGTACACAAGCAAATTCATCTACTTCTGAAGCTTAGTGCGCGCATGGAGCAGCTCATCACGGACAACCGTGAGGAAATCGCGTTCCCTGCGCCTGAGGCCAGGAAGTTCGCCAAGGCATGTCAGGAGATGTTGAGCCTCCACGCTGTGTTGGCCAATCACTTTGCCGAAGAAGAGACTGACCTGTTCACCTTGACCAGCAAGTGTCACATGCTGCAGCACATTTCCTTGTTGGCTGGTTGCATCAACCCACGTTTAGTGTGGTGCTTTTCCGGCGAGGACATGCAAAACCGCGTGCAACAACTCGCACAGGCATCTGTCAAGGGCAACAACGCTGCGTCTGCAGTCAACAAGATCGTTCGCCACTACAGATTGGCAATGCAAATTGCTTTCATGGACCACGAAGATGAAATCTAGCTACAGGAAAAGAGTGATTCTTTTGGATTGTTGTGGAGACTTCTTGAGGAGTGTTTGGGATTGCTTTGGAGAGTTGTTGAGGGTTCTTTTGGATTCTTGTGGAGACTTCTCGAGGAGTGTTTTGGATTGTTTTGGAGAGTTGTTGAGGGATTCTTTTGGATTGTTGTGGAGACTTCATGAGGAGTGTTTTGGGTTGTTTTGGAGAGTTGTTGAGGGATTCTTTTGGATTGTTGTGGAAACTTCTTGAGGAGTCTTTTGGAAAGGCTTCGTGAGGAGTCTTTTGGATTGTTTTGGAGACTTCTTGCGTGAGGAGTGTTTTGGATTGTTTTGGAGAGTTGTTGAGGGTTCTTGTTGAATTCTTGTTGAGGGTTCTCCGTAACTTCTGTACAGAGTGTTTTGATACTGTTTGGGTACAGGTACCAGTGACGTTTGTTTGTTGGGTGACTTTTGTTTGTGGGTTTGTTCTCGAGGACCCTCATTGATGTGCCATTTATCACGCAGCTTAATCTGCTCACAAACATCTAGCACACGTTGAGATCTGAAGACACCCAGATTGGGTTTATCTGTATTCTTGCAATGGCTACTACGGAGCATGATCTGAAGAGGCCCAAGAAGACCGATGCGACTTGGCTTTTCAAGAAAAGAAGTCAAAGAAGTAAGAAGTAAGAACAGCCAAAAAAACATAGAAAACCCAATCTGTTGAGGACGACAACAAGGACGACAAGGACAACAATGACGACAACCAGGATGAGACCAAAAAAAGAGGTGAAAAACGCAAGCGTGAAGATTCACCAGTTGTCCGTGAGATTGACTTTGACAGGATTGTCGTCACCAATCTTGCTGGCCGATGCTACCATGAACACACATGCGCGTGTGTGACGCCCCCCAACCCACATATGATGGTGGGTGTCCAACTATGCATCCATTG
>CAXAMN010022138.1:0-28589 GCA_963970005.1 Durusdinium trenchii
GGTGTATGATGAGTGGTGTATGATGAGTGGTGTATGATGAGTGGTGTTTGATGAGTGGTGTATGATGAGTGGTGGTTGAACAGCTGTTGAATGTCCGTAACACGGAAGTTTTGCACACTAAACTTCCTTTGATTAGTAAATTTCAATCTTTGGTTTGTTCAATCGTGTTGGCGTTCACCTTGACTTGTTACATGAAAGTTGCGGCCTTATTTAGAAGAGCAAAGCCATGAGAAAGTTTGGGCTGAATCACTTGCACTGTTCCGAGTTTGGTCATGTTTGGTCAAGCGCCGTGCCTGGTAACTGGAAGGAATCGTGCACAGGAAGACCGAAGAGTTGCGGACCACCCTCCGAGCAGCAGTGTCCTGTGCCACTCGAAATGCCTGTTGAGCCTTTGAGGCACACCTTTGAAGGTGTTCCACAAAGACTTGCACACGCCAAGACTTGCGATTCTGGAAGGACAAGGGAAAGCACAATGGCATTCGCTTCTGAGGCAAGCGAAACGGCCTGCTTCGGACGACTGCCCAAGCCATCTTCTGCTTCGTCGAGTTGAGGCGGTCGAAGTAGAACTTCACAGGATCATACTTCTCCAAAGGCATCGAGTCTCGCCTGCGGCGCAAGTTCTCCTGTTCAAGTTCCAGTCTGTATCGTCTGACTGATGGGAGCCCTTCGATGTACATCTGACTGAAGCGTGAACGTGTATGAGGCTTCCAAAGTCGCTGCTGTCGGGCAAACTGGAAGTCTTCAGCTGCTCTCAAAGCCTTCTTCAAAAGGTTGTGCGCCCGCTTCATGCTGACCACCAAAGCATCTCTCCGGCACAAATTGTCCAGGGTATAGTTTCCGGCAGTCTTGCCAACACGGGTGGGATTGCCCAAAACCAGGATCCGCAGTCCATCTGCATTCTCATGTGTGATTGACAGCTTCTCTGCCACCGCATCAATAGCTTGATTTGTCACGCAGGTGACCACTGAAGCTGTTCTAGGTGGCATTCGTGCACTCAACAAATGAAAGATCGTTGTGCTCTTCCCCGTCCCAGGTGGCCCGTGGATGATTTCCACTCGAAGACCCAAGGACTTCACGGCACGTTCCTGGTCCTCGTTGATGGGCATCAGGTGCATCTGAATAGATCTGCACATAGCATAGCTTCCAGGATCCCGACGGGTAGGGTCAAGCACCATCCGTTCGAGCATCATGTCTCTGGGTGGGCTAAGTTGAAGTTCCGAAGCGCATCGGTACCTGATCAAGTAATCTCCAGCGAAGAGGCGTACTTTCAGGCGAGTCGTTGGGTGCTCACTTCGAAAGTCTGCCAAGGCTGTCTCTAGTCTACGACCTCCAAGTGCGAATCCCTTCAGGTTGGCTTCATGCCCTGCGACACCATTTCGAGTGACTTCCTGGATGTTGCACTCTGTGACCCAAAAAAGGGTCCGGTTGAGCTCCACAACATTGTCTTTGAGTTGCAAGTCCGAGGGCTCGGGAGTTGGCCTCGAGTTCGCGTTTCCGGCATTCTCGCACCGAGAAGCCACGAGCCAATCGAAGGTTTGCCGACAATTCAGCGTCATGCCTCCACCGCCGTGAAAGGCACAAACTGCCTCGGCCATGACGTTGGCTTGCATCGTGCTGTAGTAGTCGGAACGATTGCGATAGGTGTCCTCCACCGGAAGGAAGGGGTAGTCGTTCCTGTTCCCTGCAAATGCTTCGAGGAGCTTCCGGCGAGGACCTCACTCAACACACAAAAAACATGCAGGTCCAGCCATGAAGCAAATGAACTGAACTGCAAATGAACTTCAGCACATGATTCTTTCCACCCACCCAGGTTCTAAATTCAGCTAACCACCAGTCAGCGAAGACTTCGGCCCAAGCAACCTCCACGCTCCGAATCATCGAAGTCCAAATGAGTGAAATGAAGTCGTGGTCGCGGCCGAAACATGGCGACCTGCGGACTTCGATCGCGAGAACGACGGCCACTGAGCGACAGAACGACAGGAGAAAGTAAAGAAGACTTCGTGTCCTTTTTTGATCGGTTTACCAGTTGTGTGCTTGGGTTTTTTTTGATCGTCTCTGTGATGGACATTCTTCCCCGAATTAATTGGAGGTGTAGAATCACCCAAATGCAATGCAGGCAAAACGGCACGAGCAAAACAAGCAATTGAAATCTGCCTTGATCCGCAAACTTCAAAATCAAAGCACGCAAACTGGCTGGATCTGGATGGCTGAGGAGACAACGCCACTAGGCGCAAAGCGTCACAACCAATGCTTTGACAAAGCGTCTAGAGTGGACGACTCAATCTGAAATGCACTGAACGACAATTAAAGAGTGAGTAGTGTTTGAGGTTGTTTGCACATGTAATGAGCCTCTACTGCTGAAGTACAAAATCGATTAACGCTACAACACCCTTCCCATCAACTCCTCGACATGATTACTCTTGTCAAACTTTTCATTTCTCTTAGATCCGAACAACACTTGCAGCTCCATCGCAATGGCACGTTCTGGAGAAGATCGTCCGTGCGAAAAAATAAAAGAGAAGAGGCACATATGGTCAGTCATAGATATCTGCGAATTGCGAACAGGACCAAAAACCGGTTTGTTGTCCATGATAACAACTGAAATACACCATCATAGTGTGTGAATCTTAAGCTGAGAACGACAGCATCCTCCGGTCAAGACTTACTCCAACATCTTCAAAGCAAGTGGCCCAAATACGAGAATCGGGCACTATAGTGGCACCACTAGTGGCCAGGTACAAGGGGGTCTTCTCCAGGGCCTGGAGTTGGATCAACGGATCAGTGCAACATCCGTCGTTGGACAATCCGTCCACGTCTCTTCATGTCTCTTCCTCTTTTCAGGTCTCTTCGAGCACAAATTGATTGGCCTTCACGAGCCTGTGGACCGCTGAACAGTGTTGGTTGCTTCATACTGCCTCACACGTGGTCAATCCTAAATGCGAAACCCAACAAGTTAACTGTGGTCAGTTGGACTTGGCGCCTTTCTCAGTCCAAGCGTATGTCAGGATTTTATGCATCATATGGTCAACCCTTGGTTCTGCTTACATACTTCGCCCTGAAAAAATCAACAAACCTCTGGAACACATTCATTCAACACATATTGAAGGAATTAATTCGGAAGCTTCATCAAGTCAACATTTTACGGAAGCATCCAAAATCTAAAGCGAATCAGCTTTTCTTGGATTCTACTTTTCACAGCAAGCAACAAAAATGTCCAACCACTGTAGCTCTAGCTGTTTCTGTTGGTTGTGTTGGACATTTTGGCTCTTGAATCAACCTGTAACCGTGTGCTCTCGGTCGTCCCGTCGCCTCTCCAAGGGCACGCTGGCAACGTAGTGCTCCGAATCAACTCTCGCCCAGTTTGGAACCCAAAACGCTCTCGTCGTCAGGTTGTGAGACTTGATTGGCCCAAACGAGTCGTTGATTCGGAACGAGGTTGGCCAATCAACTCTCACTGGAATTCAGGTGGGGAATTGGATACCAGGTGTTAGATGAAACAGACTAAGGAACAGGTGACAGGACATCGCAGTCGCCGAAAAGGGGTATATGTTGTGAGATTCTGAGCACCCTCCAGCAGTTTGAGCTTATTGCGCAAAGTTGTTCCGCAACAAAAACGAAAGAATGGGGTGTAGAGTGTAGATAAGACGAATAACCTGTTCGCATTCGATGGTCGAACCTAGGTTGAAACCACAGTTGTAGCTAATTCCGCACACTGCTTTACCACCAGCCACAGGCCACAGGCAAATCAATCCGCAGCTCACCTCATGTCGTGGACGGCGCTGTGTCTGGTTGGAGCGGCTGAAGCGGTCGGTCGCCTGACAAGAAGGGCGCCATGAGGGCGAATTGAAGGGATTGCATCTGATTTTCTGATGTCTTCGACTTGTTTTGATTCTTTCCAAGACATGTGGTTTTGTGGAGTCTACTGAAATTATGCCATGCAGCAGAACTGCATAGCACATGCTTTTTGGGAAGGGTTGATCTCATTTTGAGTGCGCGCACTTCCATGTACGGATAGGTCAGAAATAGCGCATCAAGATGCATCAAGTCCGAAAGAAGGAATTGAAGCCTCACAAAAGGAAAACACAATATAAACACTATTCCTTCTGGCAAAACCAGTCAACCAATCGGCTTTTTGAACCGTTTCGAGCATTGGACAATTTGTCACCGACAGGAGGCTCCAACGTGCAGCCTGCGGAGCGGAACTGCAGGCATTCAGCCCAGCTTGGCCCAGCTCCCACAGCGCCAGATGTATGCCAGAACCTCAAGCTTTGGCTGCAGGTGTCCTTTCACACTGCACTGGCAAAAGCATAGCACACGCTGCAACTCAACACACAGCACTGGCAATCTTTCCCAGATTCTGCAAACTCAAACAGATTTGCCATGCTTTGCATAGGTTCTCAGTTTGCTATGCACAGGATGACCTGAACGAATCTGCGAACGTTCAGCCATCAGCCCACGCGAAGTCGCAATTCCCGACTGCTTGCAGTCTGGAGGCCGGTGGTCCCGGAACTCTGAAGAAATTGAGAAACCTCCAAATGGCCATGCAAGGCCGCCAGTTGCGCAGGAGTATCTCCACTGCTGTTGGCTTTCTCCATGTCACATCCTGACCTCTCAAGAAAACGCAAGACCTCAAGATGGCCATTCAGGGCCGCAAGGTGAGCAGGAGTCCTTCCAAAGCTGTCTGCTTGTTCCAAGTCACACTTTGAGCTCTGCAGCAACTGCAAGACATCCGACTGGCCATTGGAGGCTGCACACTGAACAGGAGTCCTTCCAAGGTAGTCTGCTTTTTCCAAGTCACAGTTTGAGCTCTGCAGCAACTGTAAGGCATCCAACTGGCCATTGGAGGCCGCAAGGTGAGCAGGAGTCCGTCCAACGTGGTTTGCTTTCTCAAGGTCGCAGCCTGAGCTCTGCAGAAACTGCAAGACCTCCAAATGGCCATTCCCGGCCGCAGCATGTGCCGGAGTATTTCCGAGATCGTTGACTTTCTGGAGGTTGTAGCCTGAACTCTGCAGAAACTTCACGATCTCCAAATAGCCATTCCTGGCAGCAAGGAATGCCGGAGTCCTTTCACGTCTGTCTGCTTTCTGAAGGTTGCAGCGTGCACTCTCAAGAAACTGCACGACGTCCAAACGGCCATTCTGGGCGGCAAACATTGCAGGAGTCATTCCATCATTGTCTGCTTTCTCCAAGTCGCATCCTGATCTCTCCAGAAACCGCAAGACTTCCAAATGGCCATTGGAGGCTGCAAGGTGAGCAGGAGTCACTCTATATTCTCCTGCAGTCTCAAGATCGTTGCTTCCAAGTTCTTGCAAGGCCTCCATGACCGGCACGTGGCCTCCCCTGGCTGCGCAGTGCATTGCAGTTAGGCCGCGCTGCCAGAAGGCACCAGGAGACACCCCGAAGTCCACAAGCGACTGGACCACAGAGACATGACCCGCTTCTGCAGCCTGACGGAGCGCCGCCACACGCGCTTCTTCGTCTGAGTCATCAAGGAAGCGACGGATTTGTGAATCCAAGCCAAGCCTGGCAGCCAACTCCAAGCGACCACCATTGCAGCCGCTGATGATGGGAAATAGAGGAAGAGCACACCATGACAGCATCACGTCATTCATGATCGTCAGAAGGAAGGTTATTGTGAAGGTCAACAATGTCACTAAACAAATAATTTCCACAGCGGGCTTGTGTGACAAGACACACTCACCTCCAGATTCCGCAGAAAAGACCAGAGCAAAGAGCCACAACGTGCAAAGCGCACTGAAGGTTCGTAGTGCGAGCAAAGATCTGCCAAAACGTCGCTGAGGTATCAAATCTCTGTCATAGCAACACCAGAAAGTGCTCAGAAAAGAGGTGATAATGCCAAGGAAGTTCTGCTTCTTAAAGAGTTCCTTCCACTTCAATTGCAATCCACAATTATTTGACTTGAAGAGCAAAGCGATTATAAGAAATTCCGTTGCCACGATAAGAGGCAAGTATGGCTGTTGCAGGCCCTGACGCTTTGCGTCGGCCGGAGGCATATGCCCAGCAGGGCCCAAAACCCGATGCGCGAGAATACGTCGCACCAACGGAAGAACAATAGAGCGATGCTGGGCAGAATGCTCGGCTCCATTTGCCTGTCTTCAGGTTTGCAAAGCTCGTAGGCTTTGTTGACACCATCAGCCACAGTGAAAATCGAGAGACATATAGACCCACACAGGATCCACGGATTTCCGTTCGGACGGCTCACCAACAGGGCATAGATCTGAAGGAGACTCGAAGGAGCCCCTTCGCAAAGGGCTGCCAGCACCTTCTCTTCTCGCAGTTCTTGCGTCATGCCACGCTTGAGGGCCTTGAAGGCTTCCAAAAGAGGTTGGACTTGCAGCACGTACAAAACAAAGCTCGTCAAGCCGGGCCGTCGCTCACCTCGGGAATTCAAGCGTCGAAAAAACAAGTCGCTGTTGGTCCTTGCATCACAACGTTCCCAGCTTAGGTATCTGTGAACAAAGCTCAAGCACCCACTTCCGATCCAGATTGCTGCTAAGAGAAAGCTGAACATGTACATTCGGTCGGTGTAGTAGGTATAGGCCACATACAGGTCAGAGAACATGTCAGACAGCCAAAAGAAGGCCATCATTGCTACTTCTGCTCGAGCATATAGGCTGGGTGTGTCGTCCGTTCGCTCTGGCTGTTCTTCACCTCCAGCTTCATCGCCTTCTTCGCTTCCACTTTCAGACTGTTCAAGTTGCATGTAGGGATTGCTCTCACCACTCATCCGGTATTTTATGAGCACCAACAAAACTGCCACCAAGGCACCATCTGGCACCACCACCACCAACACCGGCCAATGTGCACGGAGAGAATCAACCAACAGCCACAGCATCCACTTGGTGGTGGCTTCTGCCTCCTGAATCACGCAGGGCCCTGGAATCAGCTCCTGCAAACCGTGTGCAATGGACTTGTCTTCGAAGCTGTTGAGTCTTCGAGCCCCTCCGAAGTGCTGTGGCAACTGCACGATGTCTACAGCGTAAAGCGCCAGGATGGGGATCGCAATCGCAGCAAGGAGCTTTGTCATCGGAGATCTCATGCTTTTATATTTGTTATTTGTGCAATTCTGCTTTCCGCGAGTGGGTTGCTTGGATCTTAGCTGACTCTGACTTGCGGGAGATATCATTTTGACTTTCTGCTCTACGCATGTGAGTTGCCTGCTAGACTCTAGATAATTCTAGATTGCTGTTAAATCTAACTCTATCTTGGAAGTGAGGACTGCCTGAATTTGCAATGGCTTGGGATTCTTCACTTGGAATGCCAGCAACACTTCTGATCAGCCACCGCACAGTGCAACAAAGAATGTGACAAACACACGTCACGTCTGGCCGGCGCTGCAACTTGGAAGTCGCTCCACAAACAAGTTCAAGTCACGGCCCTGATGTCACATGAACTACTTCTGTCTCAGATTCCCTGGCCTTGACTCCATCTTCTCTGCCTGCACGGCCCTGCACGGCCTGGGCGGCTTGCATTCTGATCCGCACAAGACAGCAAGCTGCTCGTCCACTCGAAAAGCGGGGGAGAGTGTTGGATCGTCCTCATCCGGAGACAGTTGCTTGTGGTGTTTTTTTGAATCGGGATCTTATGAGATTGGCCTGTTTGCTTGCACTTTATTAGTATCCACTGTATATTCCCATAAAGGTGAACAAGACACACATCACACCACACCAGTTCAGCTTCTCTCAGATGGCACTGTACACATCGCACACATTCTCCCATGTCTTCATCGATGCTTCTGCTATCCTTCAAAAATGGGATGGTCATGGCCTGAAATTGGCCAGGCGATTGCAGCAATTCAGCGTGTCGGAAGAGCGGAACCTTTGTGTTTTATGTTGTCTTTTTCGTCATCTTCGTTTTGAGGTCCACTCCAGTCTTTTTCCAACCATATGTCTCACACCAATGTATTTTGGCCAACGCCGGTCTTGAGCTCTGTGCCGTTGGGCTTTTGGCATGGCACACTCTGCGGTTCTGCCCGAAAAGATCCAAAGCTGAGGAGATCCAAAGCTGAGGAGAAGACAGGCAGAAACTACTTCGACTGTCTGGTGTTGCACAGATTCTAGAATGGTATGGCAGGTTCCTCAAACATTGCCTTTACATTGGCATGCAATCTGAGTAAGCCAAATATGTCTCCAGAAAATCTGAACTGCTCCGTCCAGCGAGGAAACTCAACAATCTTTCTTTCGGATCTCTATCCTTCCCAAGCTTCAAACTACGTATCCTTGCCGCTCGGCCGCCGCGCGGGCTCTCAACTATGAACCCACTTCGCGCAGCCCTTTTTCCGACGTCGGCTGGGCGCTGGGGCTGCTGCCCGAAATAGCGGGCGCCCTTCAATTCGCTGGGAGCCTCAGTGGAGGAGCGAGCCAGAAACGGGTGGCCGGATGAATTTGAAGTCCATGTAGATCAGAAGCGATATTCATCAATCAGCATGACTTACATGTTCAAACAGGCCATCAGATGGTTTTCCGATCGTTTTCCCTTGGATGTCTGTTTTTACAAAGCGTTTTTCTCTATCTTAGAGCACCTGGGATCCTTTTTGGATCCAATCTGCTTCTCCGTCCCAGCGGCATAGCCGAAGACGATGGCCATGTTGGGCTCCTGCGAGCCGACCACGGCGTGCCACCAACCCGCCGGCAGGTACAAGGCTTCGCCTCGTTCGGCGCGGAAGAACGGAAGTGGACACCAGCGGATCCTCTCGTTAAAGGAACCTCGTCTTCCGGTCCATTTTCCATGACAAGTCGGAAGGTCATGGCTTTTCAGATGGAAAGAACCTTTGAGGGTTTGTGAAAAACAGTGTCCTATATAGTAACCATCTGGGGACTGAAACAATTGCCAGGCAGAAGACCAACCACGACTATAGTCAGTCGGTTTGGACCTAAACATCGACAGAACACCCGTCGTTGATTGCGACAGCAGAACCACCAGCATACCCAAAGAAGGCAGGATACCAAAACGCCTTAGTGGGAAGAACATGGAGAGCTACTATAGCCACTAGAGCCAAGCTAGTCCGCTAGTTTGGATTGGAATCTGACTGATTCTTTCCCCTTCTACCACTTCTCCTGCCTCCGGAGAGGTGTATGTCCAGCGGATCTGGCGTCCCCGAAGGAAGGTTGAACGCGTCCACAGGCGAATAGACCTGAGAATATCCACAAAGCAGCGGTTTCATTTGTTTGGAGCAACAGCTTTGAGAACTTGAAGCAATTGAAAACGGAAGAACATGGAAGAACAAAAATAATTACGAGCAGTGTGTTAAAGCAGTGCTCAATTGGAAGAGTGCACACCACAAGAATGAAAACAACACAAGGAACCCATTGGAAGGGCACTTTTTGTCAAGATGCTGCCGGAACAACACCGCTCATCCAGCAGGATGCTGCGGCATACCTGTGACAAGGGAGCATGGAATTAAATCAACGACAACGTGTGTAGCTTTTGCGCGTCTGATCTTTGTTTGGGAAGCTTTCCTCGATGTCCTTCAACTGTTTCCTATTTCCTTCCAACATGCTTGGAGGCACAGCCTAGTGGCCTAGTGGTACTCGGGGCCTCTACGAAGCATCTTATAGACATCACAAAAAACAAAGTCCACGGTTTGGACACTCCGACCTCCAAGGTGGATCACATAAGCCTTCGATGTCTATAGTCTATAACCTTCTATGTTCAAGCTTATCTTCAGTTCGAGTCCTTCCGGAGTGCCAACATGATTGAAAAAAAGGTTAAACCGAGCTAAATCAGAACCAATCAGAACCCTTCATCGATCTAAGCCATGCCTTCCCCATTCCGCTCCTCCAAACTCACGGATTCTCACTGCCAAACCGCCGTTCCCACGGGGGGTGTTGACTGCTGGGCGTCCCAACCAACCGCCCAAGGGCTTCAAGAAGCCGGAGCTGCTGGGCGGGAAGAGCCGAATCAGCTTGCGGCCCTGGAGCCGGAGATACTGGATTTCCATTGAAGATCATTGAAGGGCGCAGCGGAATAGCTGGAGCTCAACTGGAAGTCTAAAGCTGTTTGTCAGATGTTGGGAGATGTTGAGACGTCGCTGGTCTTGGAAGACTCTTTTGGGTGACGTTGTATGATATGACTGCCCATCAGCAGGGACATAGTTTTTTAATGCTTTTGATGATCTCTGGACGTGTCGCTATCACTCTTTTTCGCTGTGATGCCTCCAGGACAAGTGTGATGTTCTCCGTTGGGTCCTGGCCAGCGCGAGTGAAGCAGCGCAAAGCAGTATACAACGGAACGGAATGGAACGTTGGTACAACTCTGAAGGACATTCAGAGTATACATTCAGGAAACCAATCTGCATGGTAGAACAATTTTGAAGTCACGAGCAAATCTAGCAAAAGCCCCAAGCCACCACAAAGCCATGTCAGTAGCGCGCAGTGGAGCGGGGTGCGCTGCTCACCTGCGCCTTAGACAACTCTTCCGCTGTCCTATACTGCCTCACTCTCATTCCTTCATGCCTTTCCTCTATTTTCCGGACCATTTCTAATTCATCTCCGAAATCTGCCAAGGTCCTTTCAACCTTCATCTCTTCTTGACGTTTCGTTGATTCCGAACACTTGCCATTCTCCCCAAGCAGAGACACCCCGAACACAGGATTCAGCTCCAGTGGCCCAAGTACATCACCGGAGCATTGGGCACCGGTGGCCCCATGGCCAGGTGCAACGTCTCCTCTAAAGCCTAGAGCTGATTGGGATGAAAAGGGCCGTTGCAGGATGAACCGATCGAAATCGGCTGATTTGGTTGGGCGAAATTGGACAAAACCGGTGGACAGATCGAGGATTTATTGGTGATTATATTGAGTGGCCTTCACGAAGTTGTAGACCGGGAGAAGGGTTGTTGAAAGGAAACACAAAAGGCTGCCTCATAATTAAGCATGGTTAATCTTGAGAGGAAAAGACCAGTCAAATCGAAGATCAGTTGGATTTTGGCACCCGATGCAATATGATACATTTGGCAGGCTCCTTCTGTCCGGTCTTGCCCAGTTCAACGCGCAAAGCAAGTCGATTCCGTTCGTTGAAAGCGCAACTGACGAACCCGCCACAACCAGTCGGCCTCACGCAAAGGCCGGAGCCGCTCGGCGAACTCGGGCAAATCCCTGCGTTGCACAGAGGATGCTTCTGCGTTTCTTCTTATTGGAAACGTCACAGAGTATGAAACAACAGGAAATCATTTTATAAAGCCAATATTATAAGGTGTTTTTGTTCTTGAATTCGGTTCTTGATCAGAACACACAGAAACAATGTAGCTCTAGAGCGGTGGCGGGATATGGCAGTTGGTGGTAGCGTTGTTTGATTTCACAACAAAAAAACATCACCAGTCTTGACAGCTCGCGACAGTCTTGAAATCCCACGCCTCTGAAATTGTCGCAGGTCTTATGTGGAGATTTTGTGACGCTGTGCTCTCCGTCGTCGCGCCTCTCCAAGGGCACGCTGGCAGCGTAGTGCTTCGGAGCGGACTCTGTGGCCAATTCGTCCATGACGTCTCTCAAGGCCTCAGGTGGAAACCCCTTAAGCCCCGCATCGAAGGCAGAACACCTGAGGAAGAGAAAAGACATGGTGGCATAGAAATAAGCAGCCTGTTTGAAGAAGGGCAAGTAATTTGGCAGCATCTACTTTGGTGTAGTGTTCAGTCATTTGAAGTCCCGTGTGCCGCTCTCACAGCCCAAACTTTTCACCACAGCGGCTGAAATGTGCGGGTGAAATCTTGTGCATTTGCTGGCCACCCAACACAGCACCCCTTCGTCTCTCAACGAATTTTCTTTCATGGCACCGGCACCTCCTTCCGATCCCCAACACAAATGAATAAACAGCCCCTGAAACTCTCAGTCAAAGGCAATCAAGTCAAACACTGGCGTCTTCCTTTGAGGTTCTCTCACACTCCTCTACCAGCTCTACCAGGACTCTACCACTTTGAGCCGTGCCACTTGCCACCTTACTACATTACTAGTAGGGTCTAAATCACATGAGCGTTACTAGTAGGGTTACTAGTAGGGTTACTAGTATGTCATTATGCAGTGCCCTGGAGAGTACACCTCTTGCCACCAGCTCGGTTCGAATTACGTTGTAACAGTTCTGAACCGATCCTCCGCTAGCCGGCCGTGTCGCCCGTTGCTCCGTCTCCTCGTAGGGCATCGGGCGCCGCACGTCGCCGAAGGTGCGCTGCTCCCGGGGATCCGTCGGTGCCAGGCGCAGACCCAGAAAGGAGAAGCGTGCCTTTAGCGTGCAGGAAGAGCCTAGGGCCTAGGATATGGAAGACTGCTACATAGCCAGCTGCTTCGCATTTGAGTTTCCTTGGCTAGAGCCATGACCATCGTAACCACCATATTAAACCATCGAGTTAAACCATCGAGGTCAACGCATGTTGGTCAAAGGAGTGAACATATCCCCCACGATATCCCAGGCCTTCGGCAGGCGCACAGGCACCTGGGTCCGCACCGTCACGTCGTCGTCGATTTCGGCAGAACCAGGTGAGGCTCAGGTTGTTTTCTGCTCAAGGTCAGCGAGGTGAACCAGGTTTACCCAGTAGCTGACCAAAAAGATGACCACAACTCCAAAAAACAATGCAAAAGCAACCACTCTCTTCAAACCAACCTGGCAAACCAACCTGGCAAAAGCCATTGTTTCTTTATTTATGTTTCTTTTAGTTACCACACTCACCAACCCCCAAAACCTCGAAACATAGCAGTCACATGCAAACTCCACGCCGTGGTCGCTGACTCGTCGCTGGATTGGGACGCCCGGGCCTGGTGGTGTCCGCAAAGCTCTTTGAGCTCTGCCAACGTCGGCAGCGCTTTCAGCAAATGTGCCGGCAGCGCCCCTGCGTGAAAGAAGACCCGCAGGGTGAAATCCACCGTGGCGAAAGACTTTTTTTGATCTTCACTTATCATGTTCTACTTTGACACCAATCTAGTATACACCAAAACAGGAACTTCTTTTGGAATCTGGTGCTCATCTAGATATCCCTTTGTGGGGGTGCGGCTCCGGGTCCACTGGTCCCTGGCCTGTGTCATCTGGACTGATCACGGCAGGCCAGCTGTCCTGCGACACCCCTCGTGCGAGCACGGCGTGGAGTGAACAGGGAGAAGCAGCAGCAAACACAAGAGAGACCACCAAGGTAACCAACGCCAAAAGCCGATCATCCGCGTTCCTCCACATTGGCGAGCATTGAATCTCCATCCAATAGCATCGAATCCCAAGTGCTCTCCACTCCCACGTCACAAAGCCGACACAAGAACTCGGCCAAATTGATGCCCCAGTGATTCGCTGTTGAAGTATGCTTGTCCGCCTCCCTTCTCCTGACCCCCCTTGTTCAAATCAGACTTTGACCAGCAACCTGTTTCCAAGCTCCTCATACAATCAATCTCTTTATCATCTCATCTACAGCCAGGGAAACATACCACACTCAGTTACATAGGTCTCTTTGGATAACATGTTTATATCTGCTTGGTCTGCGGTTGCCACCTCTCTATGTTGAAAGTAAGACAGGTTTCCCATGTCCACAGCAACAATCCACAAGAGACATTTGTCTGTGTAGTGCGTGTATCTTGAATAATTAGGGAAACTCCCCAGTTAGATTCTTGATTAAAAACATCCAAAATAGATCAATCGATTTGGGCCAGAGAGGTATCTCTCATTCGTCTCCCGCACTCACTCACACGCACACACACTCCGACTCGTACCTATCGTTTCGTGTTGCCTGCTCGTCTTCTCTCCTGCACCGCCTGGCACAAGGCTTCCTCCTCCGAGCTCCGCAAACACCGCGCCGCCAACGCAGCACCACGCGGCACCGTCACGCGGTCGGCGCCGCAGCGGGCGTAGACGAAGCGCAGCAGGGCCTTGGGGGTTTCTCATCCCAAGAAGTTGCTCATCTCTTGCCCTAGGGATCCAAGTACCTTCTCAGAAGGCACATGGACCCTCCAAACCCACCCCAAACAGCTTCTGAGAAGGCACTTGGATCCCTAGGGTTGGATTTCTTGTGTGGAGATGTATATTGAGATTGCTTCTGAGGTGTCTGGTTTTTTGGTTCGCCATTTTTTCCATATGAAACATGTGCAACAGCCTTCCCAACCCCTTGAAGAGAAATCCAAAAACAACATCGCCCCTCGAACCACGGCAGGTGACATCAGTTCTCTCCAAGTTGGGATCCTTCTTTTCATTCTTTTCCTGATGAATCACCTCCAGTGCAGCTATGCAGCACTGCCCCGTGGCTTGCTTCGCAGCATGCTCGCACATGAAGCCGCGGCACAGCACTGAGTCCAGAAATATGCTCGGTTTCCCTTGTTTGGGGGCACTTCCGGAGTACAGGTTGGTGGGTTACACCGTGCCAGGGTTGAGGTGACGGGAGGAGCTTTGAGGACCTTCCTGGCCTTCCCCGTCGATTTTGGGTCTGGAGAAGTCGGCCAACGGAGACGTCGTCGGTCTTTTTGTCGTCTGAAGGTGAAGCTGAGAGTTTGGCAGACATAGACGGACCAAGTTGAGATGTCTCAAGCTGAGAGTTTTGCTCGTTTACTTAAAGAGAAAGAGATTGAGACATCTACGGCCCTACAGAGCACGTTTGCGCCATTACAACGTGGCGGTTTTCAGCCTTGTGATGATGTCATAGCAGTATGACCTCGATGGTCTGAAGCAGCTGCATCGACATGCAGGTCGAACAAAAAGGAAAACACATGAAAACACAAAGACAAAACATCGTGGGATAAATGATTCGTATTGGATCCTCTTGGGAATTTCAAGTCAGGGTCATGCCCCTGATTTTTAGAGAGCAAACAGCCCGGGGGAAGGTTATCCTGATATATCCTGATGGTATGGGTGTGCTGAAGCTCTGCGATCACTTCCTGCATGGAGTCCATGCCGACACCTGGTCCACTCCTCAAGCAGCATCCGAAAGCGCACGCAAGGTCCGGTCCAAAGGGCACGGCCACTTGACGGGTCCTAGAAGGGAAGGTCAATGAACAGCAATATATCGCTCTCAAAAGCCTTCTAGACCTGCGACCTCATGACACTCAGGCTTCCTTCATCCTAATGCATCCTATCATATCATATCACTTCATCACTTCATCCTACCACTTTCTTGGGAACCTGTGTTACTGTTCCCTTCAGTTTCTTTTCCCTTGGCCCTTGTCCCGGATTCCCATTTTTCTCCGATCGAATCCTCGGCGTCTCAAAGGTCCGGGTGCAAGCTGCGAAGCATTGCACGCTGAGCACATCGTAGGCAGCAACCAGCAGTTGAGCTCTTTTCTTGAGATATCATTATGTGTTTTAAGCATGTGTTTGTTTTTTTTTAACATTCACTAAGATCACTAACTATAGTAGAAAGAATCTATGATCACTATTTTGCTCTCAAATTGGTTTCGATGCTTACAACTGCGCTGGTGCCCCCTTTGTCACCTTTCGCGATCTTTCCAAGCCTCTCCTGCTCTCAAACTGCCTGGGGGTTCTGGCACCGTGTCACACGGCCGAGCGTCCAACCCTTGCTTTACCTGAGCGTTGGCGTCTGCACGGTATCGTGTGGATGTCATGGTGGATTAGCATGCACCGATACACTCGCTCCCGCCTTTCCATTCCGCCCCATGAGTGGAAACCCCTTAAGAAGCTCTGCCCAAGAGAGGGGTGGGCTCTTCGTAATAGGCTTATTTTCCATGTAGAGCTTCTTCTCACAATCACAAGTTGACCTTCTGTTGCTCCCACAGAATGTGATACTGCACCAAAACGAAACAACCCACTGTGGGAAAAAGAAAAGACCTCATCCGCCTCCAAGCTGTACTCCTGTTCCACTTCCAGAACCCTTTGGACCCGATTGACATCGCCGTTCGCTGGGCAAATCCCCTTCTTACGGCCCAAAGCGGCCTGAGGTTGAGGTTCACATTCACCGCCGGCTGCACCGCCAACAAGGGCGGCACCTGGTGTCAGTGCCCATCGTGGGGTTTGATGCAATCGGATTGTAGAGGGGGGGAGAGATCGGGAGCATCCATAGGTTTGAAGCGTGGCAAAACGGCGGAAGGAGCTGAACAACTGCGAATAGCTCCAAATTTTGGCTCAGATTGGCGGGAGAGTATATGCAGGTATACAACTTCTGTTCACCAATCTTTCCTGGGAAAAACTTTGCAAATTTGAACTTCACACCCAAAGCCCGCTGTGGCACCGGATGCTCTCGGTAGACATCCGCAATGGAGCCATCGTTCATGATACCTCAGTGTCGCAGCAAAGAGTTTCCTCACTGTCCAACAATCATTGCTGCTCCGTGCTGTCCAACTGCTGTGTGAAGTTCATAGGATTAAAATGGATTCCCTTTATTGATTCGATGGAAACAAAGCTCTCAAAACAAAGGCCTTGCCCACCATCCCCTTGATAAGAGCCCTTGTTTTGGTTTTCTTTGTGTAAGATCTGTGCGTTCTCTCTTCCACGGATCCACATCAAAAAACATCAATCACCCGGGGGTGCTGGGTGGACCTCCGAAGGAGGCCCAACGACCATCCAAGGCACCCAAGTTCATGTCCGCAGGGTGGCTCGGAGGACCCAGGGGTCCTCACGGAGGGGAAGGAACATCACAGTCCCATCGGAGACGCAAAAGCATGGCGTCTATTTTTGTACAGTGCTTGCTTGTTGTTTGTTGTAATATGGTCATTGTTCTCCTTGAGACCCATCTAAACAGCACTTTAAACATATTATGCCTCTCTCTCGTTGGTGGGTGCTAATCCTCCATTCCATGTCTCACGACCTGTCTGTCGGCTCGTCGCGCTCCTTGCGAGAAGACCTGCAGATTTCCGATGCCTTCCGGCCGGATGAGCACCCGAAGCGCTGGGTCCAAAGACACGGACATGCCATAGGCGCGTCTGCTCATCAAATCCTAGCGGCCCGGTTGGGCTGCTTCGGTGCAAGTTGAAGGATTTGGAGAGGAACAAGCCCAGTCAGTGGATCATCACAGGTAATTATAGAGGTATCGGTATTATGAAGTATGTAATATTATGTATAGCAAAAGCATGCAAAAGCATGCAAGATATGCAAGTGCTCATTTTGAAGTGAATGCATACATTGCGGAGTATGTATAGAAATGGCAAAGAACTTTTGATACAAGACTCCTGCAGCCGTCGATCTTGCCATTGCTTCTGCAGAGCTTGGCCTTCTGTACCATCCTGCAAGTCAGCAGATTGTCCACCCATGAAACCTCATCGAAGAGAATCAAGCACTTGCTTTCTCCAACAAGTCCCCACTCCACTCCACTCCACTTCCTTCTTTTTCTTCCTTCATCATCTCGAACCCATAGCCTATCATGTCTACCAAACCTATCAGCCTGTCCCCCACCCAAATCCTCCCCCCCAATCCACCATGCAGCTGCCCGCTCCACCAGCCGGTGTACCGTACAGACCGACGGACCACGACGTGGTCCCGTCCACCGGTCCTCGATGGTGAACTGCAGCTCCCCGAGGCGCCGCTCCGTCTCGGAGGTCTTCACGTCGATGCCCTCGGCCCAGCTGGGCAAAAGCTTCTGCACCGACGTCTTGTAGGCCTGGCCGTCGCCGTCGCATCGTCGCCATATGTAGGGTGGAGGCCATGGCAATTAGAAACAAAGAAAAAAGAACAGGAAGAAAAGGAATCAAAAGAAAAGAACAGGCCGATAGTTAGTACCGATAGAGGGCAATAGTGATAGCAAATGGTGATGATAGCAAATGGCAAATAGCTGGCCACATGGGCAGGTGCATGCCGTTGGGCCAGCCATTTGCTTGCCTCTTGGGCCAGCCGTTTGGGTTTTCTTGCGACGTTGCAGGAACATTCAGTTCGACCACTCAGTGACTTCGGTCTCCGCTTCGGCACCGCGGACGGAGAGACCCGGCCTCCACCTCTAAGCGCAGCAAATCGAGCTTCTCCTGGATTCGGAGCGGCCCACCTGGCCGCGTCGGCTTAATGTCTGGATGACGTGGGCTTCATCGGCCTATACATGTTGGAAGCCATATCTCGGCAAATGAACGGGATCGGTCAACGATCAGTTTGCCATGCCATGAGCAGTCTGGATTTTCGCTATGCCAAACCCAATCAATCTCTGGCTATCAAAATCGTGATTGGACGGATGGACTCCTCGGCACATGTCACACGGAGTGCCCCCGGAGATCCCGAACGAACGTCGTCGCCTCGCTGCGTCATCTTCTTCACCAGCTTTCGATTCAGATTGTCCTCAGGCAACAAACAAACACGTGACACACACACAAACACAGGCCAAACACACCTTGAACACGAGGAAAGTGGGCACTTGGCGGCGTCGGCGAAACTATAGATACCTTTCCGGGTGATTTGGAGAAACAATTAAGTGTCGACATGACTTTGTATCATTCTGTTGAGCAATTAGAAACCTTCCCATTTGACACTCCCTACCCAAATCTGCGGCTTGATCCAAGCGTTTCCCTCCCAACAGAACCTCAGTTCCCCGGTGTCTACAGGGATCATATTACACCAAGCTGTTACACCCATAGAAAATCCACTCAGGAACTGCCTCCATCGATCCTTTGCATCTCAGCATCTAAGGCTTGGCGCTCTGCAATGACCCTCTGCAACTGAAAGATGTTGAGCACGTCCTAAGCGTAGCGTGATGCTGGGTGAGTCGATGCGGAAGCTCATTCAGTGTATGTGAGGCAAACACATCACCACTGACGACCCTTGGGCATGATTCGTCCGTGAATTGACCGTCCTTTTCAGGAACGCTTATTCACCAGTTGCCACTACCACCGTGGTCCCATAGTCCCAACCGCCCACCGCCGGGCATCGCCTTCCGGATGGCCTCCTGCAGCGCCTTCCGCTGCGCGTCGCAGCTTCCACCTGCGGCGTCGTCGAAGGCCGCCAGCGCCTTCTCCTCCGCCTGCATCGCTGCGTTGCCCAGGACGATGGGCCGCTGCGAGGTGCCTCGAACGGTGAGAACGGGATAAACACGCTTTCTCTCTGAAGGTCGAGTGGGACATGGGAAACGACCATGTCCATGGCTTGACTGGAAGTAGAGCCTGTTTGGGTTGATTCTCCATCTTAAATCGAACCATGTCAAATGAAGCTGCTCTTTCTTGGAAGTGTTCTTGTGAATCAACAGCAATTAGTCAAGTGTAGCAAACAAGTCAACTCTATATTTCGCCATTCCACGTGTTATTGATGGAATGAATTTCCAAAAAGTTATAACACATTCAAGACCAGTACAAGCGGTTCTCCTGCGCATTTGCATCCCAGTGACACGTCCTTTTCGACCTCACCACTGCAGCCCAGTGGCTTTCGGAAAGCCAATGTTGTCGTGCCTCTTCGAAGCGTTGTTGTCCGGCCGCCAGGGCCTCGTCACTTTCTGGCTGAGGGCGCTGGTGAGCTGAAAATGCTTCACTATGACATGGATCTAATGAACCAGGAACCTGATTCAGAATGTGAACTTAACATGAACGAAACAGGGTCATGCAGGAAGGTCTTCTAATTAGTCGACTCCTGGCCGTACTTGCCCTCGGTCGCCGTCACCGTCCGAAACGCACCTGGCCGCAGGCGCCGCTGCCGCCGCTGGCGACCTTTTGGCTTGCGGACTCTTCGGCGCGTGGGTCGCGGGTCACCACCTGAGGCGGCGCGTGGGCGGTTTCGGTGAGTCGGGAAAGTCTGGTCAACCACTTGGAACTCATCCATGAACCATGCCAGGTTCATGTTTATGCCATGACTTCCGTTTCACAGAATACGTTCTTTCACAACATGTTCACACCCACTGAGCAGAACTAACACCTGAGATGCCAAAAGCCCATGGCTCAAAAGTTGTGACCTGTTCTAAAGTTGTGTTCATACCCATTTTTTGCTTGGCCACCGCCGCCGGCGCAAGGGCCCACCAGGCCGCCGCCAGCGCGCCGAGCACAGCAGCGCCATGACGGCAGGGCCGCCGCGTCGACCGGTCCATGGGCAAAACTGGCCCCGGTCGGTGTCGGCCGTTGGGCTGTGCACGTCGTGGGCTGCGGAGATCACGATGCAAAATACGAAACACCGATGAGCCATAATATATAGTGGAAACCGCACATGGAAAGGCTTTTTCAGCTGAGGCGCTCAAGAACAGCCAAGTGCTAGCCGTTTGGTAGATTTTCTGACGTCCAGTTACATGACACCCGTTGCCCGTTGCTACCGAGAATAGACGTCGGCACTACCCATTTATACCAGCTGATAGTTGGGCAGTCGCGTGTGACTTGTATCCAGAATATGCTTTAAACAACAGAATTTGGCATGGTTTCTACCAGGCTTCACCTGTGTTCAACAAGGTCCAACCCAGTTGCTTCATTAGCAGAGGAGCAAGTCGAACAAGCCAACTTCTTCAGGTCCAACACACCGTGCGGAGGGACAAGATAAAACACGTAACAACATCGTAAAATACACTGAACATCACTGGAATACATACACTCCAACACCTGAATCCTGACGACAAGCACCCCCACAACTGGTATCTGGTCTCCGAAGACAAATACGGTGCCGCGGGCTGATTCCAGAACCCTCAGCGAACACGGTGAAAACCGCGCCACAGGACCTTCATCGGACGACGCTGCTTTTTGCTGCACCGATCGGACGCGCTGATTCGATGCAGGGAGGCTGCCGATGAGGCTGCAGATGGAAGACTCTCCGCTCTTCCAAAGAGAAGTCATTCCAAACTGGATTGGCAAATGCGAAAAAATGGTGCCATGCCATTCACATCCAATTTCAGTGGAATTCTTCATTGTGCATGCACCATGCGCTTGCAAGAAAAAGACTCAGGGACGTCATCCATCGTCCTTCATGTGGAGAAGAGACGTTCGGCGTAGGATCTGAGCGGAAGATGTTCGCCTGACCGGTCAGCGAAGTGGAGACTCTTAATAAAATCCCTCAAAAAACACATTCGAGAACCTCAATCCTATCCACACATATCCACACCTTTGATGTTCCAACATCTCTTGAAACGCATGAAAACGCTAATTACCCAGAACCACCTCCACCGAACCATCCGATCACCAAACATCAGCGGCCTCGGTCCTTCAGCGGCGTCGTGGCCCAGCGTGGCGGTGCGGCGAGGCTCGAGGCGGGGCTCAGGGTTTCCAGGGAAAGGCTTGGTTGTCGCGCCACCAGGGCGCTGAAGGTGCCGACCGCGGTGTCGTCGTCTCGTGGTCATGAAAGCGTTGCGTGGCCTCCAGCACCTCCTGGCGTCGCACGGAGGCGCTGATGCGGTGATGCGTGTTCTTGGAAAGCGATGTGTCGGTTGGAAGACGTGAGCCTCTTACAAGGGGGTTCCAAATCTCACAAACACGTCTTCCAGATGCCAAAATGCCAAACATGTTGCAGGCTTGGTGGCTCTTGCGGTTTCAGCAACTAAGCTTTCATCCGCGATCGAGTCGAAGCGTCCAACGATGTCCAACGTGTCACCCGTCACGTGTCACCGGTCGCGTCGTGACACGTGTCACGCGTCGTGCGGTAAGCGATGTGTCGCCCCTGGCAGACCAAGGCGCTTCTTTGAAACCAGGTGCTGGATGTGATCGGAAGCGAACACCTTTTCCTGTGGTTGGGGACGGGCAGTAGGACGATCCTTTTTGGGCACTTCTTCTACTTCATATGCTGTGGGTTTGGAGCTATCCCTTGCTATGGTTTCAATCAAACATACAAACGGGGTATGGAAATTACACGATATTCAAACCTAAACAGTAAACCTAAATTAACCTTCGGGATGACACACTTTTCCAACCTTCGGGATAGTCACATTCGACAATTGCCACTCAAAGGCTTTGCCGGTGTTCAATTCAGTGAAATCTGAATATTTCTGCCGCATATCTGCTGATCCTTCTGGGAGCAAACCCGAACAAGGCAGGTTGTTGAAGCCATCCTCCAAAGCATACTCAAACACCCAGCAGTTCAAACAACCTCTCAGCTCTTTTCTTTGTTCCAAGAAACGAAGAAGCTTCACGGCATTCCAATAAATCCGCAAAGCAGTGCGTTGAGGTTGAAAACCGTAGCGCCACAGCATCTGCAAGGAGCCTCCAAAGGCATGGCTTGCTTGAACTGAGGGTCTCACACACGCCATCCGATTAGATCAGACCAACCAGCCACTTGTGTTTAGAGAAAATCCTCCACAAACCGCGTCTATTACAAGGTCTTCTCTTGTGATCTCTTGTGATCCAAGACCGTCTCCACCAATCCAAGACAGTTGGTTTCAGCATGCTTTGGCCGGTTTGTTGCTCCACTGTGCCTGCATGCTCCGCTCGAGCTCGTAAGAAGCTGCTAGGCTGGAGCTGCAAATGTGCCCGAAAAAGCCTTGGAGGAATGACACAAAGCGGAAGAGTAGCGATGGCCTCCAACCTACAAGCAATCGAATAGCCATGGCCTCCGACCTACAAGCAATGGCCTCTTAAAAAGGGATTTGAATTTGTTTGTTCATGCAATTCCTTTTTGTTTGTCCACACTCTGTTGCAACTATTCCGTTCTCTTCTTTAACTTCCAGAGCAACGTGCGTTTTGCCTGAACAAAAAGTTGGGAATGTGCCGAAAGCTTGCTTCCAGCATGGCTGGCTTACCAGGCTGGATCTTGAGTCAACCCAAACACCACACTCTCAAGAATTTGTGTTCAAGAACAACGACGTAGGCTTAAGACCTGCCGAGAAACGGCTTGCTGGAGCTGCGGTCTAAGCCAGGCAAAACATCCACAAAGACTTCCTTATAGACAGTCAGAAAGTTCCAAACATGCCAAGCAAATGTCAAGCAGCCCAAAGCATTTGCTTGGGACATGCCTAGCTAGCAATTACCTGCACCAATGCTTTCCTTTCATTCGGCTGGACTACACTCGATCGGCACTACTCGTGGACGGAGCCGTCCGTGGGGACGGAGGGGATCGGGAGAAAGCACATCGTTCAGTCCCACATCGGAGATCCGTTCATGTTCCTGGACCTTTCTTTTTGTTCAAAAGTCCCACATCGGAACGCAACACATCGGAGATCAACACCACTTTTGCTGTTTTTAGTGCGAAGTACTGAAAGGACACCAACAAAAAGGAACCAACACATGGGATCATTCATCGGATCATCATTGCAACTTCTCCATGCACCAGACTTGAGGAACTCCAATCTGAAGCCACAGGAAACTAATCCGTTTGGTCCTGAGATTCCAAGGGATTGCTCGAAGGAGCTGAGGCTTTCAGGTGCCAGCGATGCTTGATGTCCATCAGCGGGGAGACGTGCAGAGGCTTGGGCCGCCTTTGGACACGGCCGAAGCGGCGGAAACCGACGCTCCGGTGAGACATGTGGCGAAGAGGTGCCAGGGCTTTTTCGTTTGGTGGGAAAGGCATGTGTGTTTCAACACGTAGAGCATAGACCAAACTGTCCGAGGGCGATTTTGGAGTCGATCCAGTATATAGGGATGGTCCAGCTAAAGTAATGACCACGAACTCAGACGCAAAACTGGTTGTGATTCTGTACTTACATGCGATTCCTTTACAGGCAGCCAACTGCACCAATGTGCAGCCCAAACTGCACACGCAGAACCCGTGCGCATACCCAGCTGACCGGGGAAACCAAATCTTCCAAACGCCAAATCCCAGCTGCTCATCGCCCTTGAGGTCAAAGACAAAGAACACATGATGGTTCCACGGCCTCGGAACGCGGGATGCAGAAGCACACGACGTCGAACAGCAGATTCACCCAGATTTCATCAAGCGACGTGTAAATTAAGTTAGGCACGGATGGCTTTTTGTTCCAGCAGGAAACACCATCACAGGACTTAAGGTACAGCAACTGGATCACGAGGGGGCATGAAAGTGGTGCAATAAACATGATGAAAGGACGGTACTGTCATTTCATGAAGTTTTCTAACAGCCGAGGTGCGTATTGGTCACTTCACACACTCCACGCTTGTATTCACCCTGATCTTCGCAGAAGTAGATTTGAATCGGATTTTGATGATACCTGGCGAGGGTCGGGTCCCCTTTGGTCCCGTTTGGTCCGAGTGTCCAACCTGTTTGGAACCCACGGAGTCCAAGAAAAGTGAGTCGAGCACATCAAACACCGTGGTAAACTCCATACGACATGCAGATGAGGCAAACAACACTTGTTGATTTTTCGCTGGAGTCCGCGATCAATGAGGAAACATCAGCTCCATTCCTTAACCTAGATTTCCCAAAACTGAAGAAACGCCAGGAACAAGCTAGACTTACAATTAGTTGCCTTCATTTTCCTAAACTCCAAACTCCAGGCCATCGCTACTATAAGTGGTGGAGGCCATCGCTACTAGCAACTATAAGAAGCTACTATTTAGTAACAAGGGCATGACCTATGCTATAGTAGCTTAGTTACTATATCTACATAGCTATGCTAGTAAACTACTCCAACCAAGTACCTATATAGAAGTTACTATAGATTGGAGTCCATCTCTCCTTCCGCCGTGTGGCTCCGCTGCCGCCGGCGTGGTGAGGAGCTTCACCGAGCCTGTGGTCCCTGCGGCGGTCCGAGCCTCCTGGTGGGTGAGGTGGGCCCCCGCGCAATGCAGCGGAAGAAATCGAACACATATATTACTAGACTGAATTACTAGTAGTGCTATACTACATACAGTACTTACTAGACTACTTAACTATAACGGTATATAACTACAATAGTGATCCCCAAATAGATAGTGGCACGGTTTCTTAATATATGTTTAGTGTGGATCTACTTTTGATCTATTTGGGGGTCTCTATATATAGATCTACTGAATGAATAATACCGAATCGATTAAAAAACGCACAAATGACATGTACATCAGCATCACACAAACAAGATTTCAGTTCGTTTGAAATGGTGCCACGTTCTATATATAATGACAACAGCCAGTTTCTGTCTGTTGCCCTTTTTCGCACCTCCAAGTGTTTCCATCATGTGAGACAAGCATCTGAATGAGTCCTGCAGTACTGATTGATGGAACAACTTCGAACAAACCATCACCTCCACGCCAACGCTCCTCTGCCGTGAGACGCTGAATGGGTTCCAAGGCCCACCAGTGGGGCGGATGGTCCAAATCGACCAGGGCCATTCCTGGGCGTGGCGACGACGCCGGACGCGTTCCGCACCATCCGAAGCGCAGCGAGCGACGGAACCAAACGGGGAGGACCGGGAACCGGTCCCAATCCTCGGCGAACGGCCAATTCGGTTTGGGTTGACGTAGATGTTTTATTTTGAGGGGATCTGAAGCATAGCTTGGGCTTGAGAACACAAACACAATATAACTATGAATCAATCATTGTCGAAGGTTGAAACACACTGACTGATGGAGTGCTCCCCCTGCGAACCTTTTTGGCTAAACTCGATCTATAGCCATTGAGAACATATTTTCTTTCTGTCTTGCATCTGGGCTGCGTACGTCGTAACGGAAGGCATGGGATGCTTCATGCGTCCGCGCATGGGACACCCATCCTTCCAGAAATTCCACGCCACTGCATTGCTCCGTAGCGCCAAAGGCTGACCGGAGCAGGGCCAGCAAGAAGGACAGGCAGGTCCAGGTGCTATGGACAAAAATGGCTGTCAGAAGCTTTGCGCCTTGGCATGCTGACAAGGCTTTCTTCCGCAACTTGGTCAACATCTTGAGCCAGAATCACTACTCGTTCACCACGCAGTGAACACTCCTACAATCATCATGAATTCAATCTTCAAATATCCTCCACGGGGCACGGGCATCAACAAAAAGTAGATCCACCATGGGACATGTCCCTCTCGCAGTCTGGACCACGCTCTTTCCACACCTCTCGCTCGATGCGAAACGCCTCCTCTCAGGGCGGGCCCGGCCCTGGCGACACTCGGCCGACTTCCGGCCACGACTTCGGAGCGAAACGTTCCACACCACGTGTCAGCGCCATGGGAATCGAACGAACAACTAACATCTCAAACAACTAACATCTCATTCAATTGTCTCATGCATGGAACTCTGGAAAAATCTGGAACATGACCCGAAAAAATGGGAAACGGTTCCTTCTCCTTTGACCCAACCCCCCTTCAGCACCCCGGAGCCTCGGAAACGGGACGGCGCCTGGCCCAACACAGAATGCCGTTTGCTTCAAGGAATGGCAGCACAGTTTGTGTCAAAAGGGTCTATGTTTTGATTCTCAATCAACTATACTCACTTATAGTGAGAACATGTGAGAACTGTTGATGTTGATGTTTACACTTGATCCTTGGTCGGACCTATATTGCTTGCAACAAACCTGACTTTCAATCAGGAGGGTCCACAGGACCTTTGGTGCTGCCGTGCCGGAAGCTTCTTTTGCACGATTGCAAGGGTTGAATTCTGCATCTCCATCAGCAGCAGGCTGGGTGAGACGTTCTCAATTGATCGGCATCTTGGAATAGACCTGAACCCTCAAGAGCCGCACATATGGAGAAAACGTTGCCAGCACAAGGGCTATCGATGTCCATTTCCTTGGATGAAGAGGTTTTTTTGCCTCTGCAGGGTGTTCATTAGCATTGCCAGACTTGCGCAAAAGATTGGATCGGTCGATCAAAACCCCTCCGACCACGAGCCATTCACCAAACCTGAGAAAATTCACCATCCGAGAAAGCATGACGAGTCGCTGTGGACTGTCCCTGTCCATGATTGTCACGGCAAACTGGTGCAACACGGTGGTTCAACAGGGGGGGGTTTGCCCCGACGGCAAGCAAAGCTTTCCGACCAGTGAACAGGGTTTACCCAACATGGTGCCACCAAGTGTCAGCCAGGGCCGCCGGGTTCCCCCGAACGGGCCGACCGCCGTGGACGGTGACGGCGCCTTAGAGGAACCGCGCTTGTTTGGCCGAAACCTCTGCAGAGTCGGCCACGCTGAGCTTCTTCTCCAAGTCCTGCGGGTGTTTTTGGGTGAGAAGCCATGCAGTTCATACCAACAAGACACTCAGAACGTCTACTATTGGGTAGTCGCGGCCATGAGATCAGGAATGGAAATAATTAGACGCCACAATCAATCCAATGATAGAGAATTATATGGCACATTGATGGCATTGATGCCCTGTTTGATTGTAGAGGACTATGACAAGGTGAACAGAACAACATATGATAGGCATGTATAGGAATTTTGGATACCAGTGTTGTATTCGTTGAATGAGACGTAGTTTGTATATCCCATGGGATTGTTATTCACATTGCTGTGCAAACAGCCATATAACATCATAACTGTGAGATGACCCCATGTCCAACCGGTATGAGACATCATGACCCCAGTCCTACCCTGAAAAAACATCATTTATCATATATTACTTGAGGCCGAGGGTAGGTGACGAAAGCTAGCAGGGGTGCATCCGGACTGGTGGGACATCAAGCGGTGTGAGGCAAATGCTCATGAGGTAAAACGTTGTGAACATGTAAGACACACAAACAGCAATGACACAGCCAACCTTCGAATTGAAGTCCCCGACAATTAAGGAAGCGTGGCTGGACTTTGCCACACTGTTCGATGCATCCGATGTGTTCACGAACCTGTGAGCTTGTTGAATCTGTTGCACCGTATCCCAAAACCTCCACGGAGGAGTTGAACCAGTGATGCCATAAGAGGTGCCCAAGAGGTGTCCCAGAGGCAAAACAAAGCTGCTTGCATGATTCGTTTGGTTTCTTCTATCGATGTCGATGTCATGAACATGTGAGCTTGTTGAATCTGTTGCACCGTATCCCGGAGGAGTTAAGCCAAAGTGGATGCCATAAGAGATGCCCGAGAGGTGTCCCAGAGGCGTCCGAGGGGGGAGTTGAACCCACGGGGGGGGGGGGGGGGGGGGGGGGGGGGGCCCCCCCTACATATGAAGTTTTCACGTGATGCGGCGATCCCGAGGATTCCAGCCCCTCACTTGCTAAAGCAAGGACAACTCCAGCTAGCTGGTGCTAGCTTTCGTGATCAGTGTCAGTTAAAAGTGGATCCGAACAAACCACAAGTCGTGGGTGACGTGTTCTGGGCAACGAAAGGAACGAAGCGGCGACGACCGGCACGGCGGCGATGCCCGCGGCCACCTGTTGGAGCCTCAAGGCCAGCGCTTCTTGGGAATCGGGTCGCAGCAGGGAGAGCAGCAGCTGCAGCACGGGCAGCGCCAACGCCAGGCGCGAAAGCCACCGCCAAACTCGAAAGGAAAAGCCCACGGCCGCCAGAGCTAAGCCTGACCCATCAGGTGGCCGGGACTTTAGCATCTCAGGTGGATCTTGGTGCCTGTTTCGACCCCCCTTCCTCCCTTCCTTGTCTCCAGACTCAAATGGAACACTGCATGACCATGACTACATGGTGTGGAAATCCAAAACGCATATGCCAGAAGTTAACCCAAACTCGGCCAACATCATCCGGAACACACGCAATCAAACCTCTGCAACCTGGGAATGATCATGAATGATCTTTCCCCACTCAGGGTTGAAGAAACTTGGAAACTAGACGACGAGTGGCCCGAAAGCATTTTTCATCACGTAGGAAATCAGAGTGCGAGTTATCCGGTAAGTGTGTAGTGAGAAGTGTTAAGTCGAGTGAGTTGAGGTAGTGTGTGGGTTTCTGTGCGTGTGTCTATGTCCGTGTGGAAACGGGTCTGCGTATGTGTGTGTTCGTGGAAGTTGAGGGAGTGTGTGGGTGTTTGTGTGCGATGCGGCCTCC
>CAXAMN010022139.1:0-10767 GCA_963970005.1 Durusdinium trenchii
GCAGAGGCCGATGTGTGGTGAAACCTGGTGAGAACACGTCGAAAAAAACGGGGTTCAGCCGGATTCCGCTGCAAGAACGACGTGCTGTCCTCAAGTATCCTCAAGTACAATTGATTATTTGGGATTCCAGAACCTCAGTAGTTAATGAATGTTAATGAGACACTACTATTCGCTTGGTAATCAAAACAAAGACCTCACTGGGAGTAAGACCAACCGTCCAATCGATTGAGTCGCTCAGGACAGGATTTGTTGGTTGAACCGACAGAGCTTCCAACAGTTGGAAAACAGGAGAGTGGTGCCATGTCGGTGCCAGGTTGCCTGTGGGGATTCCGAAGACATGGTGTAGATTGAGGACAAAACGGATTATCGCCCCGCTGGTGGTGGGTCACCTTGGGTTTTGGGGTGTGTCAGAACACCTTTCAGCCAGCGACCGACTGTCGCCCCCCTGCACCAAACACTCCGGAACGCTCACCTTTTCCGCTGCTCTTCACGAGTTGGTGGGTGGGTTCCAAAGCCCTCTGGATGTGTAAGTGTATCAAAAATAATAGGGAGACCTCCCAGTTCTGAAAGGGGAAAGAGACCAGTCTACCCAGACCCACTCGGCCAGGGGGTCTCCCTATCAAATTCCCACGCAAATTGGGATCTTCCCCTCTCCACACCGCAGCTCTGAAACGCGCTTGACGTTCAACGGTATGAAGTCAGCAGCCAGGAGCAATGCTAGCACAGCTCGCAGATGCGGCGAACCCTCCAACAAATATGGCTGGTGAATGCTGGTGAGGACTTTCATTCCTCCACTTACAGCTTCCTTCTTGTTGAATAAGAGGCTCACTAGAGCCCTAAGAACCCTCCAGCCGCTGCGACACGCTCCTCACGCTCCTCCATCGGTGCAGTCCTCCAGGCGCAAGCACGTGCCAAGATCGCCGAGGAGAAGATGGCCCGAGAGGCGACAAGACGACTCGAACGTCGAGCATCGATGGCTACGAGCGATGGCTACGAGCGATGGCTACAGACCGGTGGCTTCTGGCCTCCAACCGATGGCCGATGGCCACCGTGTGTAGCTTCGCAAGCGACGTGGGGTGAGGTTTTCTCAGCTTGGGAAGCTTGATCAGACGGTCTTTGCGGGTCCAATGTTTTCTGTGGGGTTTCTCATGAGGGTGAATTTGTTGATGCTGAATGTCTTGTGATGGTCAGATGATGTGTCCGATGTGTCCTGTGAAGTTGCCTGGAATCAAGCCTGTTTGTCATCATGTTGAGGCCTTCAATTGCTTGATGCAGCTAAGCGGAGACACGTTGTAAGCCCCTTTACCCCACAGCCTCCAGCCGCTGGAACCTGAACTCGAGGCACAAGAGCAGCAGGAGAGGAAAGCGGCAGCTGAGAAACTCTTAGAGGAGCCCCGGAGAGCGGCGGAGAGCGGCAGACTCGCCGCGTTTGGTTGGAACGCTGAAGCCGCTTCGCCACCAAGCGGAGATCAAATCAGGAACACTCCCATGCCTCTCAGACCGGGAATTCTGAATGAGCATTGCTTTCATAGTGTTACTTAGAAAATTGCCAAAATATGTCAAAATCATTATGTGGTTCAGTTCACTGTCGTGTCAGTTTTTGCTCCCTACGCCCTACACTCATCTCCTTCTCCTGCCAGACTTCTGCCCGGCGTTTGCCCTCTCCTCCAGCTTCAGGAGAGCCGTAAGAAGCGAGAACAGGCGGGAGCCGCCGCCAAACCGCCGAAGCCACTAGTTTCGCAGGCGGTGCGGGTGATGAAAACACGTCCCGGAATGGCTGGAAGATTGCTTTGAACCTGGAAAAGTCCATTTAGTCACTTGGTGAAAACACCTGGTCTGGTAGAAAACCCTTGATACTGGTGCTCGGTGGATGGCGCCGGACTC
Organism: Durusdinium trenchii; assembly: GCA_963970005.1. NCBI lineage: Eukaryota > Dinophyceae > Suessiales > Symbiodiniaceae > Durusdinium > Durusdinium trenchii. The sequence goes on from CAXAMN010022139.1 coordinate 1,885, forward strand.
CAGCCCGCGCCCATTTTTCGTCATCGTCGTCGTGCGGAAAGACCAACGCCGAAGACGGAAATGTGTCAAACTGCCGTCGTGCCATCGATCGAGCAGGCACAAAGGAACAGCATCTGTACGTGACTCACTAACACACTGGGTAGAATGTCGAGTCAGGTATGAACGCCCCGGACGCCTCGATGGGTTTGCGTTTAAGATTCTGGTTCAAGCATGTGGTTTGTGATAGTTGACCCCAAAAGACAAGACGCGCCAGTCTCGGTGCATGCTAAACAAAACAACACTGGGTACTTTTTCTTGTAAGAAATGCTGGCCACTTCTTACGGTCTTGTCCAATTGGACAATGCACACAAGACTAGACCCCTGTTCCAGGCACATTCCTAAGATGGATTTGCTTTCTTTTCATGACCACATCATCAAAGGAAACCTCTGGCACGCCAGTTTCAACGGCCGCATGGGGCGGTCCCAGGTGCGGTCTGCGAGGCAGCACGCTTCTACTGTTACGTACCTGGTGACTGGATCAATTCCGGAGACTGGATCAGTTCCCTAGACTGGATCAGTTCATGAGCGAAGTGGTTTGGCGGTCAGTTCATATCTCCGGTTGGGGTTACTTATAGAAGCTGATCTTCAGGAGCCGAGAGGCTCCAAACGGCTCGCCGGTCGGCTCCAAACGGCTCGGCTGTGCAGGCCGAAACCGCATGGTTCGACAGCGCACACGAACGGATGCCTTTGAGGGGCCCAAGCACGTCCAAGTGCTTTGCGCATGACCATCGTTCGTCTCAACGTTGGTCGTGGTTTGCAACATCTGAGTGCCAAACAGCTTGTGACTGCAATGGTGGTGGATGGCGGGTGGGAATTACAGTCATGGCACAAGTCCAAAAGAGTCATGCAGTGCCCCGAAACTGCAGTGAAACAAAGGTGAAAAGTGAAACTACGCCGGAAAACCCTGTACACTATCTACATGGCCAGCAGGGCGTGTGCCCACCACCAGGACAAGGACTGAGGTCCTCGCCTGGTATCTGGCCAGATTGGTGCACAGCTCTATGGCTCGTTAGTACTTTGCGCCTGCTTTTGGTCGGACAAGCTGTGACAGACTGTACTAGATGCGGTGGGTGTGCATCTGGACTATGTCTATGATTTATCTGCTCGAGATTTTTAGAGTTCTTGGCTCTGGAAAACTATTGGTGACAACGCTGCTCTAACGCGACAAACGAAAGGGCAAGTTCATTGCCAGCAGTGCAGCCTTTAGGTGTTGTTCAGGGTGTTTGACTGCCTATCATATCAAAGTGGCCAGTCGCTAAAGGCACATTGAGAGGGCAGAAGCATCTGTAGGTCCCTGCCGCATCTCCAGCGTCGAAGTGTTGCACCCCCAATTGTAATCTTTAGATTCATAGGGGGAGCTTTTTGGAATGCCGCATACTTTCGGCTAATAAGCTCTTCTCGTGGGGGGCGTATGTCGAGTGCGGGACTCTGCAACAAGTGCCGGCAGAGTCCCGCCATCGGGGAAGACACTTGGTGTGTCGGGTGCGCGGCACTTGAGAACCTCCAGGCGGACCTAGGTGGTCGCTGGGGGTGCCGCGACTTGCGGCGAGTGGCCAACGATTTGTTGGTGGACTCCGCCCGCCAAGTGAAACAGCTCAAGAGCTTGTCGATCCGCCTTGAGCCGATTTCCGCGGGCCCCGGAGGAGGGGGCACTGGAAAGAGCTCGGCGGCTGTTGAGCGGGGTGCCTGTCCGAAGGTCCTGCCATCTCCCTCTTTGGCCCGAGAGGTTGAGGTGAAGGTGGAGGAGGAGCCTGATCCAGAGGAGTCCTACACCTACGAGACGGCCGAGGAGGAGTCAGAAGAGGAAGAAGTAGAGAGAGAGGAGATCGCATCCACTTCGAGGAGAGAGCCACCACCCAAGGCACCCCCGGTGCCGCCCCCGCGTGAGGAAGAGAGAGAGAGCAGAAAGGAAAAACATCGTCGTGAGAAGAAAGAGAAAGAACACAAGAGCAGGAGCGCGAAGGAGAAGAAGCATCATAGAGAAGGCAGAGGAAAGGAGAGAAAGAGAGGAAGACGAGGAGGCAGGAAACATCAGCAAGTTCATCGTCGTGCAAAAGATCCAAACCTCAAGTTTCATCGGAAGAGGCCAATTGAGGAGTTGCAGAGTTATCGAGAGAGGAGTCATTTGAGGGACCTTCCGCGTCCTCCACCATGTCCACGTTGACAGGGTTGTTTGAAGGATGGCAAGAAGGAACAGAGTACACGATGGACGAGCCGGTCGGTTGGACCATGTTGAATTTTTCGAAGGGGGATTTCGTAGAGGTCCCACTAAAGGAGACGAGTTGGGAGCCCATGTCAGAAGCTTGGGCAGGGTTCCTCGTGATGGATCGACAGGTGACGGCCGACGGTGGAGTTGCACTTCGAGTGCATTCAGTGGGGAGTACAGACTCCACTCAAAGCCGCACTCTGTCAGGCAGGTTCAACAGAAAAAGAAGGGTTTTTGCACCTTTGCATCAGTCGCCCCTGCACCGAAGCAGAGGAGAATTATTTGCATGTGACGCGTTTGAAGGTTTTCACTCATGCTGGTTTCGCCCCTGCCTATTACACTGCAGCTCACAGGAGGCAGGTTGCCAAATGGCTTGGAGTTGGAGAGGAGCCCCATGGAGAAGAGGATTTGGAGGTGCCAGAGGAAGGGGTTGCAGAAGGCAAGAGAGGTCCGGAGGCGAGGTCATTGTCGAAGGAGCGTCGTGTTGGTTGGTCGGACGAAGGGGAAGAGGGCGCTGGCAGGGAAGGGGCAAAAGCAGCTCCGAAGAGGCGGGGAAGCCGCCCCCCCTGCCTTGCGCACTGGCCCCGCTGCCTTGGCGCGGGCGCGTGGAAAAGGTCAGGCCGCTGGCGAGGAGCCGGGCGGCAGGAAGGAGTTGAAGAGCTTGGAGAGCCGGTCTCAACCCAAGTTGCGAGGAGGAGATCAAGAAGAACAGAGAGAACTGGCACACGACTTGAGGCTTGGGACCAGCGAAGAAAGAGAGCAGATGTCAACAGAGGAGTTGCGAAAGAGGTTGGACCAAGTCAGACTGCGCCTGGGAGGAGCGGCCAGGCCGAGCATCAGCGACCTGAGGAGATTAGGCGAGGAGGACGGGCAAGAGGTTCAAGAGTTGGAGGACTGTGGAGATTCCGACTATGTGGAGGAGCCGAAGAGCCTGAGCAGTGGTTCGACGTTGAGGAAGAAGAGAAGGTTGGAGGATACAAAAGACACTACTACGAGGGATGTCTCGAAGCAGTTGATCCAACAGGCGCAGCAGCTGGCTGGAGAGAGAGGAGCGACAGAGGTTGGCGCCACCAAGAAGAGCGCGGATGGTGGACCCAAGAAGGGCGAGAGAGAAGTCATCTTGGCGCTGCTGAACCAGTTCAGCGGCCAGAAGAGTTCAGGCTCAGGAGGAGGACGGGATCCCCCGAAGGAAGACCGTGGGAGAAGTCGTTCAAAGAGAAAGAAAAAGAAAAAGAAGAAGAGAGGAAGGAGGAATGGCAAGAGGCGCCGCCTAGTCAACGGAGTCCTGATCTCTTCAGATGGGACAGGCAGCAGCTCCCCAGGCAGCGGGAGCGAATCTTACTCGACCGAAGAGCAGTTCGAAGCACCGTTGAGACGAAGATCAAAAAAAACAGCCCTGGATCCGTGCTTCGTCTCCTAGTCCAGAAAGCACAGGAGGCGCTGGACCAGGGCAGCCTTGTGGAAGTCGACAAGCAAGGAGGACGGTTGATCACAGAGGGGGTGAAGATATGCACCTACTTCAACCTTCATGTGAGACCCCACTTCAGCCACCAGCGAGGAGCCATGAGAGACCTTTGGTTAATGGCCCAGGTGATCGACTTGATCAGAGCTGGGGATATCGGGCGATCGGCCGACATGCTGGCGGCCCATTTCCTTGCAGCCCATCAAGCCCTTGTGGATCAGTCTTGGGCACAGGCCAAATACCTCGAGGTCGCCATCCCCGAGGAACAGTCAGCCACCTCAGCAGCAATCTTGTTGGAAGCAAGAAAACATGCGAAAGCCAGCTTGAAGGTGGAGACCCCGGACGCCTGGGTACCAAGCGGTCGCTGGCAGCGCAGTTGGTTCGGAGGAGGCAGAGGAAGTTCGCAAAGCGACAAAGGCAAAGGAAAAGGAAAGAAAGGAAGCAAACAGAAGGAGAAAGGAGGGTGGCACGAAAGAGAAGGCAAGGGGAAATCGAAGTGGAAGGAGACGCACGACAAGGGCGAAAAAGAAGAGAAATGAGAGGAGTTCGAGCGACTGTAAAACCCCCAGAGGAGGGGGGTGAGGCGCTGAAGTTTGAAGAGAAGGACAGAGGAGTTGCTGGGTTGATGCCACTGGGCACTCCCGAGAAGGGATACAGTGGTGCTGAGGAGGCGTCCGCCCGGCATGAGTTGCAAGGTGAGGAATTCAGGACGGGGCAAGAGATTTGCCTAAGTGTGGGACGCCGCATTCGAAATCTCCAAAATGCGGGTACCCTGCTGGCCTGGTTGATGTTGAAGGCTATGACTCAAGAGGTTGAGGGCGCTTGGCAATGGTTGTCCAGGGTGATTTTTGACCAGCCGAGGACCGCAACTGGATACGTGGGGCCTGGACGGGCTGCCACGTTTCCCTTGAGAAGAGGAGACTTAGAAGAAGTTTTCCAAGAGCTCTGCCAGGCGACCCTGGAGCTAGCCAGCAGCGAAGACTTCTCGAATAGATGGGCCGAGGACGCCTGGGTGCTCCTGGCGCTTCACTCCACCAACGGCCTGGCTGGGCCGGTGCGGCCGCTGGCCAAAGGGGGGTGGACTACGCTGGAGCGTCGTGCGGCGGACACGGCGCGCTGCTTTGTACAGAGGTTGCTCAAGTGCACTGGCGGGAGCCTCACGCCTTTCGAGAAAATTGGGGAGGACCTTGCGGCAGCTAGGGTTGATTACAACGGGGAAGAGACAGGAGTGTGTGAAACCCTCACTTGGGCCCAAATGGTTCCTGCTTTACCCCCGGTTGGTCATGGAGGCTCCATTCAGCTCACATCGCTGGTGTCAGAGGCCACAAAAGAGATTTTGGAAAATCCGCAAAGCTTGATGAAGGATGATTTTTCCTCCCCTATCCCAAAGATCCCAGGTTCGGTTCATTTTGGTAGAGGTGAGAAGGCCAAGGTCTGTGAAGAACTGGTTAGCCGGGGAATCTGTGAGTGGATTCCCACTTTGGAAGTGATTGAGGTCAAGGGGGTTCGTATCCTCAATGGTTTGTTTGGTGTGAAGAAACCCGCAAAGCTGGCGGACGGGAGACCCGTTTTGAGGGTCATCATGAATTTAAAAGCCACCAACTCCGTAATGAGACAGATTCGAGGCGCAGTTGATGGCCTGCCAGCAATCACTGCCTGGCAGGCCGGGATCCTTGAGAATCAAGAGTCTTTCCATTTTTATCAATCTGATATTTCCTCTGCTTTCTATTTGTTTGCCTTGCCACGTCAGTGGCTTCCTTTCCTTTGCTTTGACGTACATTGCAAGGGGGGAACAGATCGGGCGTTGCCCTGGAACAAACTACACCTTGGCTTGTGGAGTGTTGCCCATGGGGATGCATAGCTCAGTGACATTGATGCAGGAAGTGTCTGAAACAATACTTTGGCGGGAAGGACTTTCAAGAAGCAGCCAGGTCAGACGAGGACAACCAGTACCTGCAGCCCTCATGAAAGCAGCAACACAGAGTGTGCGCGAGGACAAATATTTCTGGCAGGTTTACCTCGATAACTTCATGGGGGGTGACAGGAGAGCTCCGGGGGAGTCTTCGAAAGTAGGGGATCAGGTCCATGAAGTGTGCGAGACCACTTGGAAGAACCACGGGATCCTTTCAGCAGAAAAGAAAAAGGTTTGTGATACGATGGAGACTGAGGAGTTAGGAGCCTTACTTCATGGAGAAATAGGAATAGTAGGGGCGTCCCCGCAAAGGTTTTGCAAACTGGTGCAATCTACGCTCTGGTTGCTAGGCCAGCGACCCATCACAAAGAAAATGGTTCAGGTGGTGGCTGGAAGGTGGGTCCATGTACTTCAGTTCCGTAGGCCTGGCATGAGCTTCCTTGACAAGACCTGGAGCTTTATCAACATGACGGGACAAAAGGATCTTCTTGCCCTACAAACCAAGCGAGAGTTTTTCCTGTTGATGGGTGCTATCCCCCTCCTACATACCTTCTTGGGTGCTGAAGTGGGGGATACCATCTGGTGCAGTGATGCATCTGAGAAGGGCGGAGCTGTAGGATGTTCAAAGGATCTAACGGCGGAGGGAAAAGACTTTGTTCTCTCCAGTCGGATCTCTGGCAGAGAAGTGGGGACGGCCCCCGTCCTGGTTATTGGCCTCTTTTCAGGTATAGGTGGTACCTTTAGAGTCTACGACCTCTTGGACGTGGTACCCAGAGGAATGATCGCAGTGGATGTACACACACCAGCAAACCGGATTGTGAGCCGGCGGTGGCCGATGGCCGAAATTCTACGAGATGTGAGAGCCATCACCCGGGAGGTGGTCAAGAGTTGGGCGGATAACTTCCATACGGTTGATGAGATCCATCTCTGGGGTGGCTTTCCGTGCAGAGACCTCAGCTCGGCCAGAGCGAACAGAAGAAACCTTGAAGGCTCCGAAAGCGGTCTGTTCTTCGAGTTCTTGCGCATTTGGGAGCTCCTTCAAGAGGAATTCTCCTCTCGAGTAGTCATCAAGGTGGCAGCAGAGAACGTGGCATCCATGGATGAATCAGCGTCATCAGAGATTAGCAGCTGGATGGGGCGCAAACCTTACTTCCTAGACTCGGTGCAGGCAGTCCCCCTTAGGCGGCCTAGGCTGTGTTGGACTTCCGAGAAGGTTGAGGGGTGTTTAGAAGGTGTTCAGGTGGTTGAGGAAAGAAGGTGGCACAGAGTCGTTGCGACTGCCGCCTACCCATCAACTGATCAATGGATCTCTAGAGGGTTTCATTGGCCCGGGGAACAAGAAGCTAAAGCCTTTCCTACGTGTATGAGGGCAGTGTTAAAGGACAGACCGCCCCCGCAACCGGCAGGGTTAGACAGGGCTGACGCTGATTGCCGTGCTAGATGGTCTCTTTGCGGCTTCATCTATCCACCCTACCAGTTCAGATCTGAGTTCTTACTATGGAAAGGAGAACAATGGCGTCTCACGGATAGTAATGAGCGCGGCCTTTTGATGGGATATGGACATGGACATTGTGATCTAGCATGGCCCGCAAGTAAAATAAAGGATGATCCCCATGGCTACGAAAGGGAGAAGTGCTCACTTGTTGGAGACGCTTTCAGCATGTACTCCTTTTGTGTGATAGGAGCTGCTCTTTGCCGTAACTTTTGCCCCCGTGCTCACTATGCGCATTTGACACGAAGAATGGGTCTAGCCCCGGGGTTCCGAGCCAGTTTCCGACTTCAAGCCCCATTGGCCCCTAGACTACAGTATGGTTGCCAGACCTTCGCGGAAACCCAAGAGGGCATTGGGGTGCGCGATCTCAACTTGATGTTGCTAGCGCGGACAAACTTTACGGGGTCGGACGTCAGAGTGGTCACTGGACAGTTGACTAACCCTCGGGCTTTCCCCCGACAATCCATCAGTGCAGCGTGGTGGTCATGGCAACATACCTTTAAAGTGCGTTGGCCCAAGCCACAACACATTAATCAATTGGAGTTGAAAGCGTTGATGTTGAGCATTTTTCGTGGGATCAGGACAGGCCGGTGGTCGCAACAAAGGATCGTCCACTTGAGCGATTCGTATGTAACCATTAGTGTGGTGTCAAAGGGTCGATCCAGCAGCGTGATGCTCAATAGGCTTCTAAAAGTTCTCAATGCCCACTTGCTTATCCACGGTATCTATCTTGTTCTAGCCCACGTTGAGAGCACCGAAAACCCCACAGATGGCCAGAGTCGGTGTTAAAGTACTGCACAAAAGAACCCGCGCTGAGCGAAAGTTCGAGCGCCGGGGCATCATCTTGCGAGAAGCGGGAGTCACGATGCGAACACGTATCGCTTATTTTGTCGCCTTACGACTGCTCCTGCCGTTCATTGAAAACATTCAAAATGAGGCCGAGCTTGATTCAGCAGTTGCAGAGTGGGTCGAACTTTGTTGGGAAGACGGTGAATCTTTATACACTGTCGGAAATGCGCTGTCTGGGTTACATTTTTACGAGCCTTTGACGAAGCGCAAAATCCCTACAGCTTGGAGGCTTTTCGCCAATTGGAAAAAGATGGAATGGCCAGCTAGAGCACCACCCATTACGCGAGATATCATTTTGAGCTTGGCATACTATGCAATTTGCCATGATGACATCTTCTTCGGTTGCCTGTTGTGCCTGGGGTTCTATACCCTCCTTCGTACAGGAGAACTCTTGAATTTGCGAGGCTCAGACCTCCTGGTCAATGCTCGTCAAGTTGTAATATCCTTAAAGGATACTAAGACCGGTAAAAGAACAGCGGCCAACGAAATGGTCACAACAGATGATCCCTTCACAGTGATGGTTGTGCAGACTACGTACGACATCCTTGCCGCTTGGAACGCCTTGTCGCGGAAGCTCTGGGAATTTTCTGGCCAGGCCTTTCGCCGACACTTTGACGTGTACCTTCGTAAATTCAAGTTGCAGTCCCTTGGCCTTAGGCCGTACTCCATGAGGCGGGGTGGCGCCACCTGGCTTGTGCAGAGTACAGGCTCTATGGAAATCGCCCTTTTAAAGGGTAGGTGGGCGAGCCACCGAGTGGCCCGTATATACATAGCTGACGGTCTATCTAAGCTCCCAGATGTCACACTGCCGGTTGAGTCGAAACGGTTGCTTGCTGCTTGGGACCCACGTCACCTTCGTGCCGACAAGGGGGCCCGTGGATAGGCTGTGAGAGTTCGCTTTGCAACCAAAATAGAAGATAAAT
>CAXAMN010022139.1:10777-72487 GCA_963970005.1 Durusdinium trenchii
CGGGATTGTGAAAGCCTACTCCAGTTGCGGTAAAAAAGGTGAGCCCTAACAGCTTGGCCTAAGGGGGTTGCACGCACCGTCGAAGTAGCGGACATCGCCAAGAAGCGAATGTCAAATCCCGGCAGCGTGGCAAAATGCACCAGCAATCAATCAGGAAGTCATGCAGTGCCCATGTGAAACAGATGTGAACCAGACCTAGGATGCTTAAAGTTTCCTTCACTCCATATATCTCCATATTATGGAAGGAATATTTATAAACTCCTTTTCAACCACCCCAATGTAATATGTGTACATATGCCATATGTGGAGTGTTCCTTCATGTGTTGGCCGTTTCTCTTGCCACAGGCTGATGCCTTTGAGGGTTCTTTGCATGGCGAGAACTCTCCACGCAGCCCGACCAATAACAAGGCTGGCGATCTGCATCAATCCCAGTGAGTCCTGTGAAGAGTTGACGTGTCCGGGTCATTTGTCCGAGTCGTCAGTCGTCGAAGTATGTTGGTTAGTCGTCAGTCGTCGAACTAGTAGCGGTTTGTGAACAGTACATTGTGTTGATCACAAGGTTAAAACACCAGGGCCATCTATGATTCATCTATGTGAAGAGGGAAACACTTTTATAGTTACAACAATTTTACACGTACTGTAATGAAGGAATTGCTGTAGAATCTACTGTCGGCCTCACATGACTCAACCATGTACCCTTCGTATAAAAAGCGAAACGAAACACATCTGTTTGCCAGGGAATCACTATATATATACTATATAGGTCAAAATTTTACGGGAGTTGTTTTCACCACAATTTTTATACTTTGCCCAGGTCACGCGACTGTCAAACACATCCAATTAGGGGTACATTCAGGTGTGGGAGACGCCAGGCTACCATCAACTGAACAACATGGATCTATCTCGGCCCCTGTAATCCCCCAAAGCCCAAAAAAGGCCAACGCCGGGAGCCTCGAGGCGTCGCTTCGCAGCTCTAGCCCTTCCCTCCGCAGCGACACTGGCATGGAAGCTATGACCAACGGTGTTGCGGCACCCGTACAAGCGGCACAGCAGCGTGCAGCCATGCTGCTGCGGCAGCGCTCGCAGCGAGAGATGGAAGATGTCCGAAGTGCCCTGGCAAGAGGGATTTGACTCGACTTGACGATGATAGTCGCCAGTTCTTTCTTTTGCTGATCATACAGGTGTAAAGAATCAAACACCTCAAAACTGCCATGCGCTGAGTGACTAGCTTGTAACATCTTAGTGACATGAATTTGGATCAGCCATAACCTGCGCAAAAGCTACGTACAAAAGGACCCAAACCCTCCACAACCCATTGAGCCTCCAAGTTGATGTTTTTGAAGCAGCTGGCTGTTTCGGCCCATGCTTGTTGAAGGCATGACAATGTCCAAACATATAATATAGTGCCGGCGCATGCTGGCGACTATTCCTAAAGATTATTCAGTGTTGACTTATTTGGGGGACCCCTTTTGGTCATGCTTCATACTCTTTGCTGGGTATCAGCATACTAGTAGTGCCTTATTTGGAGTCGTTCCGGCTGACTCAGGAAAGCAAATGAGTTGTCTTGTGTCTTGTGAAAGCGTGAAGAGAAATGTTTACACGTTGCTGCATGGTGGTCAAGCCGCAAGCCTTAATATATGCCCAGACTTCTCAGCGGAAGTTGAAAAAAACACATGTCCGGGACACCTGCGCCAGTGGGGTCACGTATGGCTTCTCAAAAGGATTTGAATCCATGTGCAACCCCACTTGATGGTGACTTCATGGTGGGTAAATTTGGAGGGTGTGTTGTTTGAGGATGTTTGGGTTGAGGTCTCTGATAGATCAGTAAACACCTCAGATAGATCATATCAGATACTAAATCTGCTTTGTCAGCACCCTAGAAAGACCAACCTGTAAACATCACATTCGTCCACACCACCTGGCCCTGGTTCACCCGCACCGTTCCATGCGCCCGAGGCCAGAAGGAGGATGAAGTTCAAGCGCTGCGACTGGCGGCAGAACAGCGGAAGAAGGACCGAGCTGCTGCGTCGCCGCGATGAGAGGGAGCTGCGAAAGACACGTGAAGCACGGGGCAAAGCCCAATTTTGAGGTCGCTGAACTTGGTCACGTGGATTTGTTTGGGGGGGGTGTTGGCTATGCAGTGTGGCAGATGGCAAGTCACTTCCTGTTTTTGCAGGAGCTTCCGCTTCTAAGTAGTTTTGATACAGCGTGAGTCATAGACATGACATGGTTTGATCCACATTGTTAGAGACAACATGAAACAACTCACTCAACACATGTTCATATGATTTCAACGATCTTTAATCTTTATATAACTGTACAAACTATTGCAAACTAGTTGAACTATGTCGAATCTTGATTGATAAATCATTGTTTTAAATCAGGAGTCTACATTAGACTCCGCAAAAGAAGACTTCTCGTCCACCAGCGCGCAGTCTGCGGTGCGCCAAGAGCAGCGCAGGACTTGGAAGCGCTTCTGCAGCAGGCAGATGCCTCGCGCTGAAATACAGCGGGGCACAGTACAGGGGGATCGAAGCGGCCGGTGGCCAAAACAGAGATTGCTTCTGTTAGAGGATTGATACTAGTTTTGATAGTTTTTGTATAGTCAAATTGTTGTTTGATGATCCAAGTGGCTCACAACCTCGAGTGTACACATAGGACCTCGTATCTTCAAAACGACTGTAGTAGGTAGCAGGGAAGAAACTTGAATATATACCCAATTTGGTAAGGGCAAAACACATAAGGAGGAGTTTTGGCTGGCTGCATGGTTTTGTCGTTTCCCTTTCTATCATAGAGTTGTCCCACACTCCCATACAACATGTTTCCTGTAGAATCACACATAAACGGGATAAATGTATATCATATCTATTTATCTCCCTCTCTCTCTCTATATATATATATATTTAACTATTCCATACATGGATGGTTTGGGAATGATCCTACTTATATATGGGTTTGGGGTTGAACTTGTGCTCCCATCCCACAGGAAGAGCAAGAGCGTGAGAGCTTTGAAGACCTTCTCGCCAGGCACGGCGGGCGGCGAGTCTCCGCCCGTGTTCGCGCCGTTTCTCGCACCGTTTCTGTCTTTTGGTCTCTACAACATTGCCAGGGTTGTGGACACTTGATCCGAAACAACATGAACACAGACAGATTTAAGGATATGGGCACTAGAAACAGCACATGGACAGTTTTTGGTTAGTACGTGTTGCGTCGTTTTCTGAACTGGATCGGACTTCAGGCTCTGCCACTCCCAGGTTCAGTCAGGTCTTGCCATCGGCGTACGAGATCTATGCTGGCTGTATGCGGTACTCTTTTGGAAACTGTGTAGCTTCTAGTTACTATAGTAGTAAGATGTAGTAAGAATGCTCCTAGTAGCGATGGGAGCCCCGATCGTAGCATCCGATCGCTCCTAGTAGTGCCAGGAGCCCTGTTCGTTACTTCTCCACATGCCGCCCCAAAGCCTCGTGACTACGGTGTACAAACACAGCAGTGCCATGACTGGTCCGTTCTGCCTTCTCCTGCCCCGCGGTCGACTCGTCCTCGTCGCCGACCACCAAGTCGGTCAACTCGTCGGTTCGAAGACGAAATAGGTCGGTTTCAGTTCTTTGTAGTTCTGGCAGCTATAGATTGGGTGCGTATTGTACTAGGGGGACCGACGCAGACTCCCAACCAATGGATTTATATACTTAGTTAGTCAGTTGGTTTGTTTTGATATTCGCAGAGGTCGAACTGGGGGGTCTCCCTATTCCAACACACACCCAGCTGAATCCAAGAAGTGGGTCTGCTTCGAGGGGTCTGGCCTTTCCTTCATCCAAGAAGAAGTCCGAACGGAGGACCCACATCGGACCTTTCCCTGACAGGTTGGAGTCTTCCGAAGACGCTCGAGAGGCGCTTGAGGCACCTGCCGGGTGGGGAGATGGGCAGCATGTGTCGAGTGTCGAGTCTAGAATGGGTCATTTGAGATTCTTTTTCAAGGGCTGGTAACTAGACTCACCCATTTCTCGGGCATCTAACAACTGGGAATTATAGTGTCTATATGTGTCTATCATGGAAGAAGGTCACTATCTTTTCCAGGAAGATCTTGAGCGGCTCACTCCTTGTCCACAGTGACCTACCCGGCCCATTTTCTCGATATCTTTTGCTGACGTTTCCTCGCTTTTCCCCGTCAGTGGAGTGTCACCCTGCACCATCGCACACTGCCGCGCAGTCATCATGAACCGGTGGACAAGACAGAGCTTTCGTGTGCTGCCTTCCAGATGAACGTCCCCCAAGTAGGAGAACAGTGACACATGTCATTCGCTCCACCCGCATCGCCTCATCGACGCCTCGGGGGCCCGGCTTGGGGAATCCTCGGGGGGCCGGCACGCGAAGCGCGGTTTGGGCTACATCGCTACATGCTACGCTCGGTTTGGGCTTTGGGTGAGAGCATAACCATGAAGTTCTTGGAACACACCACTGTTCTCAGCTCATGGGCGATGCCGCGATGCCACACAGCACAACAAACAAACTCCTTCTCAGTGTGCAAACAGGAGCAGCTGGCTTCAATGACCGCTGAAGCAGAGAGGCCGGAAGACAGCAACTGTGGATCCTCATCAAAAGGGTGTGAACTGCGTTTAACTTGTTGATAATCCTCCAGGGCTTCAGCCAAAGTGATTCTTGTCACTTTCCCTAATCAGCTGGGCCTTTGGGGTGGGCGACTGCGGCCCAGCCACGCCAAAGCCCTAGCTGGCCTTTCTTGAGCCGTGTGACTGTGTCTTCCCAACTCGGCCGAACTTTGGCTCCGTTGATTGGAGAACGACCAGAAGGCGAACGTGCACCCAAACTAATAGGGGCTCCTGGCCTTACTACTAGCGATCGGACGGTGCCCATACCTGGTACAGGCAAACAATCTTTGGAAAGGTGCTTGGTATTTTCACAGTTTGGGTATGTGGATCCCTATACTGGGCTTGTTGGGGGCGAGAGTAATGTGTAATGCAATTGTATGCAATTGTAATGTTTGTTGTGAGTGTTTTACCCTTATTCTGAGTTTAATCCACAGCTTCTTCAATGGACAGGGTTGCCCCAAAACCAATCTATTTACTGTATACATGTATATGATGACTGATATACAGATGTACAGTTTGGTCTACTGTATACATGTCATTTCATGTCATTTCAAGTCAACAATGTTGATGACTGATATACAGATCTACAATTTGGCATATTTAGAAGCGTATTTGCCTGAATATTTATGATATGATATAATATGTATATAATTGTATATATACAATATATTGTGTGTATATTATATATATATATATGTGTGTGTATGTCAAATACAAATCGCACGTTCCGGGATTCCATACCCGCATTTTGAACTTGAAGGGGAAATTGAACTGAACTTGCAAACTTGCAGACCTTAAGTACGCCTTCGAGGAGCACACACATGCCAAGAAATGTCAACACCAGCAGAGAGACCTGTGCTCCACTTGCAGGAAATCATGTGCGAACTAAGCCGAAGAACGCCTTTATTTATACTGCCTTCATGTCCTGGCTCGTTCCGGCAGCCAGAAAATAGAATAGACCAAGAGCAAGCCACCAAAAAAAAGGGCTCTCCTAGCTTCAAGATCCATCCATCCACCCTGGTCAACATTCACCGAGTTGAATGTCTCTGTACCAGAAGCTGTGAGGTTGGCTTCTGAGCGAGAAGACCTCCTTGGCAGGCTCGATAGGGTTTCCGACAAGGATTGCTCAACATTCAGGGAGTTGACTTGGGAGCCAAAGGGTATGCGTTCATTGGAACCTCCAAATTTCCTGGCCCGGTTGATGTGTCTTATTTCTTGTCTTTATCAGCTGGATAGTCTGGGAAACGCGGGCGAAGGAGAAGACCTGCAGCATTGACATTTGGAAAAAGAGCGGCCAGTTCAGATCCAAGAAATCTACTGTATTCTGAGGAAGTGCTTTGCTCATCCTTTGACCAGTTCACTGTCCTTTCCCCAGAAAATGATGTGTAATGTGCGATCCTGATTAGTAAAGGGCCCCCGCCCCTCAAACAAACAGGGGACCCTCTATAATAAACTATCACCAAAACAAATCTGGATTCCTGGTGAGGGATCTTTTGTAATTGATTGTAGTATTCATTTTCCTTTCATAGATTAATTAGGAATTCAAACCCTTATTAATTAGGTTTCCAATTTAAAAATTTAGGGTCCCCCAAAAAAGTTGGCATTATTCAGGACCCATTTTTCAAACAGGGGGGTTTTAATAAATTTGGAAAAAAATCGCATTATAGAGGACCCCTTTACTAATCGAGATCCAACATTATCAAGGTTTGGCCTGCCTAAAACAACATATTACACACCCTGGAAGAATCATGGTTACTTGGATAGCATGGTCCCTTCGATGGCCATTGCCCGAACACCAAACAGGTGCTTTTCCACTCCCAGTTTAATTTCTGGGAGTGTAATATGTAACTAGGGTGTAGCCCTTTACCAGTAGCAGTCGGTTAAAGATTATCACTATTTTTGGGAAAGGCCTTTACTAATCATCATCATCCACTGTTACTGGGAACGGGACATACCTAATATGTAACCTTCACAGCCAAGTATTTATTTACTGCATGCAGACTAGTCATGACTAGTCTGTATACAGACCGGTCTCCACTTCCTCTACACCACACTGCTTGTGCACAAGAGACCACCCAAAGTCTGGAAACACAAGGGTGTTGGTGTCACAGGCTGCTTGCTTTCGAAAGACGTTGAACGCATTGTTTTTCTGACAAGATGTTTCTTCTTCGGTTGTACCAGCATCAAAAAGAGCACGGTGCACGGCGGCTTTGCAAGAGATAACGACAACCTCTACCTGATGTACAATCCAGGGCCCCGGTCGGACCGAAACGAGTGCACGAGCTTCAAAAAAGACTTGCACAGTGGGCTACAATGAGGTAAAGATGAAGACGATGAAGGCATTGAAGCGTTTGCGGATCGATTCCCTGCTTGAGACCGTCACGAGATTGTTTGGAGCCACCCCAACCCACTGAAGGGTTCTTTGCAGGTCGGAACGCCCAAAAGAAACGCCGAGGATCGGGATTGCGGGGTTTGACCCAGGGTACCCCGGGTACCAACCTTGAGAGTTATGCTGCGACGCTTTTTTAGGGTTTCTTTTGGGCTTGGTTTAAGGCTTCACGGATATGATTTGAGCTGGCTTTCTTTCCCTGGCTTTCAACCTGGCTTCCAGAAAGGTTGCGAATTGCGCTTCCTTCCGGTGTGTCAAGGGAGGCCATGCATGAAACGGGTCCACCCTTGAACCAGTGGGGACCCGTGCTTTTGGCTCTCTGGACCCCAATCTGGGCACCCCTTCAAGGCCAGAAACAGACAAGGCTTCTACCCGACTGATAGCTTGGAGAACTTTTAAACCCCACGTCCCTCCTGGGGTGCCAGACTCTCCGCTTTGACTTGTACTTCCAAGTTAGGAACCTTCCAACATTTGGATTCTCGATTTCTCGACTATGCCACTCGAGTTTCCTTATTCAGTTTTCAGTTTCGAACGTGGTCTCCTGACTCAAGTGGTTTCCTGGCTCGTTGACAGGTTGCAGGGAGGTTGATGCCTAGGTTGCTCCACCCATGCCATATGTATGCCATGTTTGCAGATCAGTTGGGGTGATCGGGGACGCACGGTTGTTGGTCGTACGAGAACAAGGCCATTAGTTGACTCAGCTGACAGCAGATTTGTGGCCACTCAACTTGCGCTACCCCAAGCTTGTATCCTTCTAGCTATGACCCAAGTGGAAGGGTGACCTTCTGAAACAAAATCAATTCGTCAACGAGTCGGGACACAAAACAAGGTCCGCTCTGGGACCTGCGGTCCGGGCATGTCTTCTGCGTGATTGTTGTCATCTGTACGATGCAGCAACTGGGGCGGAAGTAATGTGGCCTGGTCACACCCTTTACAGTAGTACAAGTGGAAGGGGCTGAGGCACGCCGGACTGAGGCAAACCGAGCGCCCGATCTGCATGCAGCTAGGTAGCAAGTGCTTGCACCAGTGAGCTTTGTAACAAGTGAGCTTTGTAAGCAACCACCGATACAGGAGTTTAGGTTTGGGAAGACCCAGGGGTGCTTGCAACGAGCGGATGTTTAAGCCGGAAGAAAATGGCTACGTGTAAGTCGACATTATGTACGTAACTATCATGGAATGACATTCCAAAAACGACATTCCACGTGTACGTTGATGAGGCACAAATTGCGGGCTGCAAGTGCCTCCTGTTCACACCATATCCTACAGCTGTACTTGGTTGATCGAAGCATAGGCTTTCCAGCCCTGAGGGGTGTGATGGGCTGTGTACGGTAGAACGGCTCTAGAGCAATAGCACAACGACAGCAGGAAAACCATCCAAAGCCACCCTACCAGGCTACCGATCTATCTTTTGTCGTCGAGAACTCCAAGAGACACGCCCTTTCTTTGTGTGATGAGGAAACAAGCTGTCAGGGCATGTCAGGGCAGCCATGTTGGAATCGTCACTTCTAGCTTTGCCCTTCCTTTCAATATGTGTGTTTTTCGGGTAGAGGTTTTTCTCAGGCTCGCCGCAATGCTGGCCCGCATGGAACAGCATGCACCCGCTAATGGGAACAAGAATGCGCCTGTGGGCTTTGAACATCTTTGAACAGAACTCAACAATTGTTTTCGGTACCTGCTAGTTTCGTTGTTCCAACTGAGTTCATGATTGTTTTTCAAGCAAGCAACATTGGCTGTTTGGTTGAACTGAAGTTTTGAATCAGTGCTCAAAAACGTGGAAGGCTTCAAAGCTCGGAGGAAGCCAACAAGATGCTCCAGGTGCTGGTGGGCTTGGTGGGCTTGGCATGGACATGTTTTTCAGCGATTAAAAGGGAGTGCTTGATTCAGCTTGACAGCACCTCTAGATCTACATATTTGCAGATTCGGTGCACATCCCTTTACTGAGGGGTTGGCTGCCTAGCCTCACGCCGGGTGGCCTTTGTAAACCATCCTATTGGTATAGCAGGAGACATACTAGATTCCGTTTCCAAGTGTAGATACAGGTTTCTACATACCAACATCTACCAATTGTTTGTTGTTTTATTCAGGAATGTCAATCCCTTTTTTCCAAACCCCTGTTGCTTCCAGTTGTGCAGAAGTTGGAGGGGGGTCCCAAGCTTAAACAGGTTGGACGCTCCATATGGTTTGTGATGGGTTTCATGGTAGAATCTTCCAGTGACTTCCAGCACACTGATGTAGTTCAAAGAATGCCTTGATACCTCCGGTTCGGGTTTTTATTCCCTTTGGAATCTGACAGGGTTAGTCTTCGACTATGCATGCTGCCATGCCTTTTTGGGGGTACAAGCAACATTGGTTTTTGAAGGACTGCAGTGACCACAGAGCAGGCATGAATGATGCAATGCCACGAAAAATTGCAGTTCTGGAAAAGACAACGGCCTTCCCAAGCGTTGTATGTGCGCCTGGTTGTTCTTGAAGCAGTTCATGAGGGAATAACCCTCCTTTCTTGATCTATCTATGAACTCACAAATTGTACGTACTGTAGATAGTGAATTTATCCTTTTCACATATCTTAGAGTAGCGATTTTAAGACCCCATGATTTTCTTCAAAAGGGGCAACTCCTTCAGCCAGCTTGAAGATATGACTCTCAGAGTATGGCAGAGTTCAAAAAGTGAACAGGAGCCCTCACCGGACGGCGTTCACCGGACGGCGGCCCTCGAATCTCATCCTCCCCTGAGGCCAAAGCGGCGCAGGCCGCGGAGGCCGCGCGCTCGGATGAGCGCGAGCTGCGGGAGCGCATGGAGAAGCTTAAGGAGCGCGGGCGTCGGGTGGGGCTGGATGGAAGCGGGACCATACGTGGCTTGAAAGAAGGACAGGAAGTATATGTCATTGTTTGAAGAATGCGAAGGACACTTGAGCAGTCATTTTGTGATTTCTCCAAACATTTTTTGTTTCATGGATGTTGTGAGAGAGGGATCGGGATGACTAACATTTGAGGTGAAAGATTGGGAGGCACAAGCGTCACAACGTGCTCGCTCGAGATATGAAACGGGCCTTTTGAGTTGCCGGAATACGCCAGAGGCATGCCTCCAACATGTCCTGGTACCAAAGTTCTTGCTACTCTAGCCATTGCACCTGATCTAGCTGCAGAAACGAGGCGTCCAAAGGTTCGCAAACCTCGGGATCATCCCAGCATTTCAGACGAAACACATGTAGACA
Organism: Durusdinium trenchii; assembly: GCA_963970005.1. Taxonomy (NCBI): domain Eukaryota; class Dinophyceae; order Suessiales; family Symbiodiniaceae; genus Durusdinium; species Durusdinium trenchii. The sequence goes on from CAXAMN010022139.1 coordinate 20,985, forward strand.
TGGTGTGTATTTTAAGAAGGAGACCGACCCCTGGCCCCTGGCCCGGGCTGGGTGGGTAGACTGGTCCTTCTATCCCGAACCAAACCCAGGGGAGTTGCCTGGGAGGCATCCTCGCGAAAAGAAGTGGAAGAGCTGCATGCGCGACTGGAAGCAGCAAAGGCGAGGTAGAGCTGACGACCTAAGAGCTGAAGTTCCGGTGTTTGTTTCCGCTCCCAAACCTCAGCTGCTCCATTCCGAGTTCTCGAGAGAAGTGTGCGCAGTTGTACCTGGATTTGGAGCTCCAAATCCAAGCTTGGAGAGAAAAGAGAGAATCCCAAAGAAACCAGTCTGAGACCTCACATGAACGTGACTCACATGACCTCACGCAACTTGCTAAATCTATTTGGAGGCTTGTCAAGAACAAGGACATGTGGATTCCTATCTCCACCCTCCCAACAGGCATCGCTCAAACAATCGGACCCCAATCGATGACTGCAGGACCAAGCAGCCAAGGAGCTCAGGCAGCTGCAAGAACGAGATCGTGTGGCGCTCGAAGACGCCAAGGCGCTGGGGAAAATGGACGGTGTGTTTAGGCAGACGGCGCTGTGATCTTCACGTGGTGGGAGCTGCAGACGGTGCTGAAATCCGGTCTCAACAGCTTGACGTCCACAGCGTCGTTCGCTTTTCGCCATGCCGGGCTGTCGCGAAAACGGAATTCGCGAAAGGCGGCACAGAGGGGTCCTCTCAGGTGGGATGAATTGGATCTGCAGCGAAGATCTGCGATCTGCGGAGCTCCGCGGGGGATTGGAGCTGGAAGGTCTCAGGTCTATTTGACAACATCTGTCGATATGTGTCGTACAAAGATCCAGTTTCCAGACCCTGAGCCGTCTGAGACTGCCTCATTTTTGAATATGTCTCTGGTGAAAGAACTTGGAATCGACAATCATTGAGTCCAAATTGCTGCAATTGACTGAACAACTGTTTCCATCCAAACTTTCCAATCTGATTTTTGGACATGGACAGACCGCCATGGACAGACCGCCACTCTCTCCCCCCTTCCGGTGGTCGGTTTGGGACTCCGGATTCCCGTCGCTTCAAGGCGAGAAGTGCCAAGGAGGCGGAGCAGTTGCGTGCAAAGCTGGAAGCCACCAAGGCCGCCAGCGAGCTGGAACCACGCACGAGACGAAGAATGGGTGTATAACTATGAGATGGTCTTCCCCCAAGAAAGATTGGATTTAGAGTATAAGATTGTAAGATGGTTTAAGTCTTGGACACATTTGGGCACCAGGCACCTTTTCTATTTGGGAACCGCAATATGCGTTCATTCGGGCGACCACCAATGCTCTAGCGGATTGTTGGGTGGTCGACTGACTTGGGGCTATTGGTCAGAGTCAGTTTGCCCCGATATAGGTTTGTCAAGGCGCTTACCAAGTGTTTGTTGTAAGCCCAGTTCCACCAGGGTGATATTGCTTTGGCCTCGGCGGCAGCGCAGCAGGCGGAAGTGACATCAGCAACGCAGCAGCAGAGCACCGCGCAGGAACGCGGGTGCGGTGTACTGAGTAGCGTTTTGTTGATTGCACCGATATTTTATTTTTTTTGCAACCTGTTCCTACATAATCAACTGTAAACGCTGTAAAGCTGTATCCAAAAAGCTTAATGTGTCCGTATTACGATGGTCAAAGTCGATGTTTGTTGCAAGGTGATGGATGTGTGCAGACTCACTAGGTACTGTAGCTAGTGCTGATTCTACTGTATACAGTACATTAATTATTTGTTCATGAACATGTCCCATGTCCCTTGCCTCGGGGCAGAGCAAGCATCGAAGACCACCTGGGGCAGAGCAGCTTTGATTCTTTCAAATCCACTCGTTGCACAGCAGGATCGGGTGCAGGCAGCAAGACACCCAGTTCAGCTCTGTTTAGCAAACGATCGCAGAGAGTGTCACAGCATCCACTTTCAGAAGTTTTTTACTGTTCATGCAACCAAGTCAAACGTAATCAGCAAGGAAGCAAGGCAGCTTACAATCCTGGATCATTCAGAAATCTGGCACCACATATGTCTAAAGTCTAAACATGTCTAGACAAAGAGCTGAGCCATTTATCCCTCCAGAGGTCCTCACACCGGCTCGCAGCCTTCGCTGGCACGCCTAGAGGTCCTGGTGGAGAACGGGAGACTGCAACAGGAGCTGAAAGAGCTGCGAGAATCCAGCAGCTCAAACAAGGCACCACGGAAGCAACCACCGCCTTGGGTTTGATCCACCGGGCTGTTATGTTGTTTGAGACGGAAAGAATTGAACGGATTGACACTGGCCTTCACAGCGAAAGTATTCGCCGCTAGAATGAGTGTGCGGGACTTCTTGAAAATCTGGCTCAGAAATGGGTGGAATATCTTTTTCAGTTGCAGAAGAGATTTCCAATCTGCACACTTCTTTCCAACTTTGTCAAATGTCAGTCCACGTTTTTCTGCTGAATTTCAGTTTCATGGGAGGCCAGCCAGTGCGAGGACTTGTTCGTTTTGTGTGTTCCAATGTTCAGAGTTTTTGAGTTCAAACCAAATCCCTACCAGTCCTGTGGTCACCGTTCGCCCGAAAACAACGCATCCCAGTTCTCTTTCCCCCGGCGGTTTGCCCCCTCCGTCGTTGTCACCATTTCTCACCAAGCCCGTGTGAATCCCCAGAGGTCACGGTCCAACTCGCGGTGAGGTGGAGATGGCCACGGAGCTCCGAAGTCTACGCGAAAAGCTGGACGCTTCGGAGCTGGCGAAGGCACCGGGCGCGAGAGACGCGCGGAGGCGCACGTGGCGGCGGAGCGGGGCCAAAGTCGAGGTGAGGCGAGTAAAGCAACGACCGGCGGAGTGACTGGTTGGTGGACGAAGGTAGACATTTTGATAGTTGTTGATTCTATTTAAACAAAAAAACAACAATATATATGTAATATTATATAACTATATATATATATACAGTAATATAGTTATATAGTATAGATATAGAACCTCCCTATCATGGCTTTACTCCATAGATCTGCATAGTATTTCATCACTTTGAAACTGTTTCTCCTTGGGGTTGGGAGTGACGTTTTCGTGTCGCGCGGCGCGCGCCCTCCACGTCCATCCACTGGATGGGTTGATCAACGGTTGATCCAGTGGAAAAGTTTGTGCCCCCTATACAAGTGTGGACTCTTGAGTTGAAAACACACAGAACATGTGGGTGTGTAGCTCAAATAGCGAGACCTCCCAAAGACCCTGTGCAAGAAGGGAAATGGACCAAAGCCCACTGGGGGTCCCCATATTGATTTGTTCCATGGAGCTTCCTTCAAGGAACCTCGGTGCTGCCAGCCAGTCGAGGCCAGTGCCAGCAAGGAGATTCCCGTGCTTGAAGCGAAGCTTGAAAGTGCTAAGGCAAGAGCCCGGGTTGGCTTAGAGTCCAAAGTCACTGTGCTCGTCACGTGCTGGACCGGCTTCCTGAGCCGCCCGGACTGAGGAGCTGAGGAGCCCTGGGAACCCAGCTCGAGAATTAATTTGTCATTTCATGACCACTTATGGCACAATCTTAATCAATCATCAGTACTATATAAAAACATTATATATATATATATCATGTTGCTTGCATTCACTGCAAGGAACAAGTTGTTGAATGTTCGGATGATGCGTTTTTTTGGTTGCCTGTTTTCGGCAGGCTGAAGTGGCCCTTGCCACGCAGTTGCAGAACACAGCGCAGGAAACCGTTTTGGTCTTGAGCTTTTTGGGCAGAAGTCCTTGGTGATTCAGCTGCTAACCTACAAGTCAATCAATAGACACTTAGGAGGTTGTATGCTGCTGAATGCTGCTTTGTCATGCTTTGTTTGTGTGTGAGGAACGCGCTCAGGCAGCAAGACACCTAGTTTCTTGTAACGCAGGCTGCGGCTTGAAGGCATTGAACAAAATATTGATACTCCATTGCCCTTTGATAAATCAGATCTGACAAATTTATGGCATTGGAGAGACTCGACGCAATGATTTTGCGGAAGTGATGGGCCATGATTTTGCATCAAACTGCATACTAGCAATAATTGTTCTTCATGGTTTTGTCCACCTTTGGGATACCCACAGCAGGTTCCCAGGTGGTTTAGGCAAGAGCTCCTTTGTTCAACAGCTCATCAGCTAATGAGTTTGTTTGGAAATGCATCCAATCGATCCCAAATCTCACGGCCTCGTCGACTCCTGATCCAAGCGAGGGCACTTGGCCTCCGTTTACGACGCTTTTCAGGCCTTGATTGAGAATGGCAAACTACAACAGGAGGTCAAAGCCCTCCGCGACTCCAACAGTTCCAGCAAGGCAGGCCGACGAGTCGAACACTCGGCCAGACATCTGAGTGGGGCGCTGCGCCTGATTGATCTGATTGGGTAAAAGCCAAGACCCCCTTGGAAAACAGAAATTAAATCGGCTTGCGAAGCCTCTTCGCGGTACTATTTCATGCTGTTTCTGTGATTGGAGTGAATTTGGGAAAAATCTGGTCTCATTTGGATCTTGCATCTCCCCCCCAAAATCTGGTGCATATATACTCGTACCTTGAAAACCCCACCTGCAGCCACAAACCGGGAACCGCCCAAATGTTGCCGGCCGGATCCATCGAAGCAGCGTCAGGCGGACGCGGCCCACGAAGTCCGGCAGCTCCGAGACCGACTCGAAGCGCTGGAGGTGGCCAAGGCCGGGAGGTGTCCAGGTTCCGGAGCGATCGCCCCAAGGTGCATGTTCAAAGATTCCCAGTTCCACCAACTTGCTTCCTATATTGATTTGTACATATTATATATATAATATATATACATTGATTAGTACATATTAGTATATACAGTATGTACTTAATATACTTGTTCATCATTTTCCCCTGGCGGAGGCCATGGGAAACTGCCTCCAGGAATGGGCCGTTGTGCGTGGTTGGTCCACACGTTGTCACTGATGGAAATCAGTAAGAAATATGGACATCCCTTGATATTGCATGTCATGACCACCCTGCTTTGAGATGTGCCCAGCCCAGCTGCTGCGTCGCTCGTTCCACGAGGTGAGCAGAGCTCGCTCCGATGACTTCGCCAGGCGACAGCCGCGAAGGAGATTGAGGAGCTCCAAGCAAGGCTTGAAGCGACCAAGGCCTCAGCTCACCGAACTGGGGAAGTGTTTTTGTCATCTTTTTAAAGGGGGGGTAGGCCGCAACTGAGGTAGCTAGTAGGCGCCTACTTCATTAAGAAACTGTGGTAGCTAGTAGGTATAGGACGCTCCTAGGTAGGACGCAGGATAGCTCACGCTATTCATTTGGTTCCTCGATTCTTAGGGAAACGCAACTATACAGAGAGGAGAACCATATATACTGGTTCAATCTGGTCCATTTGGTTTCTTGTCACTATTCATTTAGATCCTAGTCATGTATTTTGTCTCTAGTCAGCAGAGCGGAGATTGTTCTCGCCTGACTGCAGGCTGAAGCAGCCTCATCATTGCAGCAGCAGAGCGCAGCGCAGGAAAGTGCCACGCACTGGCCGATTTGACATTTCAGCACGGTCGACATGTGAAGGTTGGTGTTCTATGATTTGATTCTATGGTTATAGTGGGTTTGAAACCCCTTCCTTAGTCGTTGGACTGTTGGACTGTGCACGCTTTTCTTCACGCTTGTTGACCCTACGACCCGATAAAGGGTCGGTGCAGAAATCTGAAGGGTCGGTGAAATGGTGTCGAACTCCTGCCATGTTGTGGCTATATAGATCGCCAAATAGATAGAAAAGTTAATGCCCTGTAAAAGAATGTATTGGAAACCGTGCCACGATCTATGTGGGTAGTCACTATAGGTCCCGTGTGTGTCTCCTGTCGAATCGCCGGATGCTTTTTGTTTTTTCCTTGTTTTGTGGAACAGGAACGGGTGCAGGCTGCAAGACACCTAGCTTGTGTTCGATCTCACTTAAGCACACATGTTCAGAAAATGCAGGCATTTGAGGCCATGAACGATACCGGGCAGTATCAGAGGACCTTGAGGTTGTTGTGCAGTTGCACGAGTCTTTAATTTTGCAAGTTCCGACTCAGTCGACCCCTGAATGTTTAGAAGCTTGTTGAGCATTACTTGTTGAGTCTTTGGTTGATTAAACTGCTCATGTTTTGAAGATGCTGAGGTCTCGCTTGAGAATGCCAGACTGCAGCAGGAGGTCAAAGCACTTCAGGATTCCAACAGCTCCAGCAAGGTGGGTCACAGCTAAAGCATGCCAATGCTTACTTGAGATGTTGAGACATTCTGGACGTTTGGTCTTCACCTTGTTGGATGTCTTCACTCTGAGACTGGAGAGACATCAAGAGTGAAATGCCTGCGACTGGGATGTCATGCAACTTGCGACATCCTGTAAGTCTTGTCCTGAGAGTTGAGCTTGTTCTGTGGCATAGTCATGGCACTGACAGACAGGCATTGACATAGGGCACTGACCATTTCACAGATTGGCTATGATGGGCTTAAAAGAAACAGCCCAGTTTCACACATGTTTTTTCACAGACAGGCAACAAAAAGACCAAACACATACTTCCGTTTGTTCCGATTGAGAAATGTCCGTCACCCGCTGTCCTTCTTTTTGCCTCGCTTTCCACAGGCCGATGCCGCGCAGGAACTCCGGCAGCTCCGAGAAAGACTCGAAGCGCTGGAAGCCGCCAAGGCGGGGATGTGGTCAAAGCCGTCTGAAAAAGAGAAACTGGGGGACTGGTGGTTTCAGACCCAGACACAACCTGTTGGGGACTGCCATATTTGCCTACATTTGGTTGGTTTGGGGGGTCAATAGTCATATGGTCCCAATAATAGACCTGTAACATCCTGTAATTAAATAAGAAAATCACAATAAGAACATTAGAGCTGCAGGAAAATATCTGAGCTTACGTTTCTATTGTTCTGCTATTGCTGCCCTTTGAGATCATTGCTTGACCCCCGCTTGCGCACTAAAATTACTACCACTACCACTACGACTACTGCTCCTGCTATTTACTACTATACAGTATACTACTACATACGATTTACTACTACTACTACTACTACTACTACTACTACTACCACCCACTATTTACTACCTACCTACCTGCCTACCTACCTACCTACTACATGTTGGATTGGTGAATAGTTGGTTTGTTGTCTTGGGGCCTGTGACAACTATTAATGTTAAAATAGATTACACAATCATGGTTGTAGTTGTTTGTTCATTCGTTCGTTCGTTTGGGTGGGAGGGTGGGTGTCCAAACTTGAGGGATCCTGAGCGGGATCAAGGCAACATTAAACAAACATAATAATACAGTATCTATCCGGCCTCATTTACACTCTGCAATTGCTGGAGACATGTTCCCTTGATTCCATACCCGTGTTTGAGTTTGTCTCATTGCTGTGTTTTTCGGGATGTGCAAGCCTTCAGCATGGTCCAGATGTGTCCAGATGTACTCGCTGAGGCTGCCGCCACGAAGGAGGCGCAGCAGCTTCAAGGAAAACTTGAAGCAACTAAGGCACGGCAATCAGCGAAGACCTGCCGCCAGTGGATGTAGGGCATCAACATCTCCTTGGTTGAGTTGGATGTCATACGAAATAGGAAACTTAAACTCCAGGAAAGGAACAAAAAACACGTGTAGGGGGTTGGCCAACAAAGATTTAGTGGGATTGATCGAATTCTCCCTTTGCACATATTTTTTCTATTTATTTCTCCAGCAGCCAGCCCGTATCTACCAGGCCCAGATGCAAAGAAAGAAAGCGAGAGATGGCTGAATATTGGAGCCCCCCCCAAGCAACTGTCACTGGTATCCCACAGTCGGATACTCTTCATCGCTTTAGATGCAGACTTCATTCACCCAAACCCAACTTTCGTTTTTGCAATCTTCAGGCTACATTTAGTCCTTTTTTTGGTGACCTGCTGGTTGGATGTTGCGAAGTCACGCTTAGTAAGTAACTCATTGATGGTTAATAGTAGGAGCTTTTAAAGGGTCGCGCATATCGGGATGCAAGTGCGTCTAATCCGGTGGCAGTAGCCATGTGAGAGTTTGGCGGAGCACAGCAGCTGTAATGATTCGTGTATCAGGTGTTTGGGCAACTCCTAATTTGCTTATTTTCGCAATATGTCAGCCTCCAGCACCTTTGCTTGAAGTGCTGCCCTCATTCCTACAAAGACCTGGTACAGTACAACTACAACTATATATTGTTTTACGGAAGAGATTGCTGAATGACCCGTAAACCAATCATCAATTGCATGATGACTACCAGCACCCGACTCTACAGGTCTCCTCGTTCGAGTGCAGGCGGAAGCCGGAGTGGCCACGCTTCAGCAAAAAGCGGCACAGGAGCGTTCTCTACCAAATGGCGTTGCGGTGGGATTTTGAGAAGGTAAAGGTTAAACAGGAGATGCCACTCACCGAAGGATATTTTTTTGTGTGGAAGCGAACGCCGCCCAAACAACTTCCGGAAGATATGAATGTCAAGGGGTTCGCTGATTATTGGCACGACAACTAGTAGGAGTAGCTGATGGATCTCAGCTCGATGGGAGATCCGCTGAAAACGGGCCGCCTCATCATTGCCATTGCGTTCACCTTTGCGGCTGTACGGTCGAAACGTGTCAGCTCCGGCATTCAACAAGAACTGTACGTACTATGTTGAATTGGCGAGCACGAGAGGCGTGGTAGAGAATGGTTCCTGCATTGGATCACGAGTAATTATCCTACAGGAGTTTTGCTAAAGAATGTTGAAAATGTGCTAATTGGAGCTGAGCCGGGCTGAACCACTTCTTGTTGTTCTCCACCAAGCAGGATAAGCTTGAATGGCCCTCGAGAGATGTGAAGAAGATCTACACACTACACACTTATGTATAGTAACTGTACTTTAGAATGTGCAAGAATTTGGCTGACCATATGTGAGCGGGAGCTTCGGCAGACTTGCTATGCAGGAGCGATTGCAAACAGCCAGACACTTAATCTACCATGATGATTTGTCTTTAGCGATGACTTCCTAAAACAATATATAGTTTCTATATGTGTCTATGATTTCCCTTGCCTCAGATTGTGGATCTTACTATATTACATGTGTTGCTATGAGTAAGTTCTTACTTCTTTGTCCTTTTTTGGGGGGCAATCGCTTCGCCGAGGTTACTCTTGAACATGGTAAACTGCAACAAGAGGTCAAAGCATTGCGGGATTCCAGCAGCGCCAGCAAGGCCTTTTTTGGGCGGAGGACACACCACAGACAGGCCATGACGGTACATAGGTCGTGCATGGACTTGATAGCATCTTTTTTTTACAAATGAAGCTCTTTTTCCGTCTCACATAGGGATGCGAAGGTTGGACTCGGTGTTCAGAGCAAGTCTCCTTTCCACAAATAAAGCAGGCTCCAATCCGAGAATTCCATGTCGGAGATCACGGGGCAACGAATTCACATGGATTGGAAGGATGAAAGATGGTGAAAGGGGCCCACCAAGAAGGCCCAAATTCCATGAAAGTGAACTTGTGGGACCAAGCAGTGACGAAGAAACGCAGGCTGAAGCTGCCAATGCAGCCAGCGAAATTCGGCAGCTTCGAGAAAGACTCGAAGCGCTGGAAGCCACCAAGAAGGCGGACACCGGGCAGTTCTTGTTTGCTTTACTTCGTGGCTAGGTTTTGGTATATCTTCGGGTGCCATGTTCCGGTGGTTTTAGGGCCAAAGAAAGAAGGTAGACCAAGTTTCTTTTGTTTCATCACTCCAGGAGGAGACCAAGTAGGGCCATCACCGGCTACCATTTGGGGGGGTGGACTCCTCGGACAGTGGGCAGCTTTGGAGGAAGATGAGACCTGCTACATCTCAATCCTGTCTTGGCACACCAACAAAGCTCGAGTCGGCAAATAGCTGGGCAATGCTTTCCGATGAGGCAGCGCACACATGTCATCATGCGCGGTCACATGTCATGATGAGGAGCAAGAGAGTGAAAAGGAAGCGGGACAAGAAGCAAAACGGATAACGCTTTCCGAGTTTTGAGATGGCACTCAGTTGAACAAATAAACCCGGTAATATGTATTAAGTAAGGAAGGTTCCCAGAGGTTCAGAAGTAGCTTGGCCACCGCTTGGTATTCTGCTGCTTAACTTGGAGATGCTACCTTGTCGCGCTAGCAAAACGCAGGGTTGCGCTAGGTTCCAATACTTAGGTAAGATTAACAAACAACACATACACACATTGGCAATTAAACTTGAGGTATGAACGGACAACCCGACCGTTTTGGCACTGGTTTATGTCAGGGGCCACCGACACTCATCCACTGCGGGCATGCTCCCATTGTATAACGATTTCAAAGCTAGGAAAGCCGGCAGACCGCAACGCGTGCAGGGGCTAGACCAAGTTGCAACTCTGACCACTTGGCCAACTGCTTACCAGGGCTACTACTACACTAGAGTGAAAAGATGAGAAGGGCAGCTGGGGTGGGGGGCTTTGCACGCACGAATAAAGAGAATAATGCTAGGAAAATCATCTATCATATCTTGACAACGTGCCTATAAGAGGACTACTACTTTCAGTTTCACATTTGGAGCAGCTCGACCTGTAAGTCAGAATGCAGCTATGAAACTGGCACGCGCAACATACAACCATATACATGAGCAGATGTCGTCTACATGAAAGCCACCGCCGGGAATTGCTGTGACTTGAAGCTAGGATAATGATTTTAGAACGGTTTTTTTGTTCATATGATTGTCTACGCTTCAGTCGATATGAATGATCTAGGAATGAGTGCCCAGCATTCTGTTGCCCACGGTGTCTATACATGTAACTATTTGGCCAAGCCGTTGTCACTTATCCCTTCTACCTCCATAGGTATTAGCAATTGGCACTCCACATTCCACGGAGCAGTCGGTGGAGTTGTCAACCCCGTTTGAAGGAAGTTTGTAGTCCTAGCAACCGTGGGCCGCTTTCTCCGCGTGGTGGGAGAGACTCAACACCGTGGGTGACGGACCTGCGATCTCCAAAGGTGGAGCTGGCTTCAGTGAAAGCAGACGCTGAGAGGCGTGAAGAAAGAAGGGGTGGTCGTGTTCCCTAGGTGTGATATATATTTAAAAAACACATGTGTATATGTTTCCATGTGTGAGTAATATGATATGCCATAGATATAGTACACATTATATTCTAATCATATGGATTTACAAGATGTATATATATATATATCATGTATAACATGTTATATATACAGTATAGTAGTTATCATATATCTTATATTGTAGTCATATGTGTGCATATTTATTGACATTAGATTAATATCCGTTTTGTATGCAACTAAAGTTCACATATATATATATATATATTATATTGTTAGTTTCATCATGTCCAAAACATGTTTAAGAGCCGTGCATGCACTTCTATTTGACACACTCGCAGTTCTGGCAGCTCCTTCCAGGCGATTTTAGCGGATTCAACTGTCATACATGTTCAAAATGTTCCTTGACCCACCCTGAAAAAAGATGAACTCACCATGCTGTTCGGCTTCCAAGGTGACGAACATGTCCGTTCATGGTTCGGGAGGGAGAAGCCGCTGAAGCTCGGTTTTTTTCGTCTGAAAATTTGCTCGTCGGTCCCCGCAGATTTTGGGAAGTGCGACCTTACTGCTTGGATTTTCCTGGAACCCCAAACAACCAAAAAAACAAATGGATGGTCCAATATGGTTTGCTTCAAATCCTTTAAACTTTATATAGCAAGTGGTTGTTTGGGAAACATCCACTTGTTTCTGCTTGGGACTGGGTTTCCGGGTTCATGTCATGTCATGCAATGTCCATGGCTTGGCTTTTTGGGGGTGGGGTGACTGTTTAACTGATGAGGTGTTCAAATGCATATTGCAGTTCCGGTGGTACGAAAACCCTGGGCCTAGTCATGTTTTGGTCCAACATGCATGACATTCTCCCAGATAACTCTCAGGGTCCTGTTTTGATCCACTCGTAGGTTGGCTCTCGAGAAAGAAGATCTCATTTGCAGGTGCGGGCACTGATTGTTTCTTGCGGCACTTGACATGTCTTTGTAAGGATATTCAGATTGCATCGCACGAGAAGAAACTTGGATTTTCTTGGCCACACCTGAGTACGGTCGAGCACGGTTAGCAATTGCTTTGTTCATATACTGCAATGTAAATCATGTTGGTTTGTGTCGTCGTGCACTAAAGCCATCAGGTTCTGTTGAGTTCGCAGAGTGGAGTACAGGTTGGTAATTGGTTTCCCTGCTATCTACTTATCTACCGCAAAGAGATTCTCTCTTTGTCTCTCTCTCTCTCTACTTAGGACACACATGTCCAATTCTGTTGGATCCTGACCACACATTGGATTCATCAGTTTGACAGGCGGTAGTAGGCAGTGAAGTTTTACGAACTCTCGGTTGGAAAGTGAATTGTGGGCTGCGTTTTGGGGCTGCTGCTCCCGCTGTGTTCTTACCTTCGCGAAGCAGCGAAGTCGCTTCGCTTGTGCTTGGACCCAGTAGGGCCATCGTTCGGTGCGGCACTCCTGCCACATCCCGACCCTGCCGCCTGCGGCCTTGCCTGTCTTGGTTCGGGGTCAGCACCTCTCTGGTATTTGTTCTCTGTCCTCCGTTCGAATTTGTGATGCCAATGGCCAATGGCCGTGTTCCCTGCATGGGTCCTGATTGCAGAGGCTGCTTCTTTTTCAAACAGCCAACAGGTAGTGTCATGTGCTACTGTATCAAGTTGTCAGCTCTTTGACCTAGTTGAACCCCAGTTAACAGTCAACTAGTTAACAAACCAGGTTTGGGAATTTTGACAAACCGTTTGGCCCACCATCCCATCATCTACCAAGACACTGTCAGGCTAAAGGAAGAGCAAGCGAAGGTCCCGGTCCATGTGAAGCCTAGCCTCTCGCAGAAGGGAGCGCCTCTCGCAGAGGAGTATTGAAGAATTTGTACCAGGGGTACCTGTAACCAATGGCATTTCCTCCATGGAAATGGTGGTTCAAAGAGGTTCCAAGCAACTTCCACCTTGCAGAACGGCACAGCTGGGCTCTCGATATCTTTTTTCAAAAGGTTAGAGGTGATGGGAACACCTTGAAAACATTCACCCACACACCAAATCCGCACTAAAGCGGGCACCGGGCACCGGGCCGATTGGGCGGTGCTAAGTCGTGGAAGGGTCCCAATGAGACTGAGACTAAAACAAGTTGTCTCAGGAGTATAGGCGCAAACATGCTCAAACCTTTTTGATGTATTTTAATTCATCTTAATCTACCATGAAAACCGACGGTTCCAGATTCCAGCCACTGCTTTTAGGTAAAGGCCGAGGTGATGCGGCAGACTTGGCGCCAGCAGCGAGCGTAATTGGAGCGTATGTGCATCGCCACGCGCCAGTCTCCTCACAGTTGCAGAAGCAGAAGAATGATTCTCTTCGGCCTGAGAAGCAGAATTGTGCATGCTGCATACATGCATATGTTTCTCCAGTTTTCCAAATTCACCGAAGCCGGAAGACAAGAAGACGGACATCAGTCCCGACATCGATGGACATCGCATCCCGCCGATGCTGCGCTTCTTAGCCTGCAGTACTCTTCGAGGCTCGAGTACGTCGCCCCATAGACACCAGCAGAGCTCCAACAAAGTGGTCCAACAGATCACTGATGATCTTCATTTGGGTGCATGTCTTTAGGGAGACCCCCTGGCCGAGGGGTATTTCCTGGTCTATTTCCCGCACCTTCCAGGGGGTCGGAGGTCTCCCTATTTAAAACCACACCCATATGAAGACTGTTTGTGATCTTTTTGCACCACTTAAGTTGGCTCCAAGTCTTTGGGCCTCACCAAGCGGCCCACCAGGAGTTGCCGCCCAGGGATGGTTCTGAGAGACCAAGTGGCAGCAAGTGGGACAGTGGTTCCACAACGTTCCACATACCACACAGCCGTCAGCAGTGGGGGCGGTGAAGGTTTTGGAGCTTTCCCCATAATTGAAACCGAGGTCAAGATTGTGCGAGGTCAAGATTGGTGTTTTTTTCCACATGGTGGGCGAGGTCAAGATTGTGCTCAGCGATTTCATCTCCAGATTCTCCGGGATCAACAAGACAGTGCCCTCAATGCATGGGGTGAAGCTGAAGATCGAAGCCTCCAGTATCAGGGGCTTTTCGTACGCGAAGAACATGAAGCTCACACAGAGGTTCCCTGAAGTGCTGAACAGCAAGGAACAAGCCAGATTGAGCAGGTGGTGGAATCACACAGTTGTTCTAGCTCAAGCTCTTAAGCAGATGGTGAAAGGGTGTTTTTTTTGTGCGACGCCGAACTGTTATTGCACTGCCGTCGCCCCGAGCTGTGTGTGTGTGTCGACGTTGCTGAGCTGTGTGTATCAAAAGTCAACTCAGGGGTTGTGTGCTGACATCCATTAGTTTTGAAAAGGGATTGGTAGCTAAGCGATCGATCGATCACCTACGTAGATCCACCGTGGAAACGCATCTCCCACCCATTTTGTTTGGACTGAAAGACATCACCCAAGTCACAGTGTGAAACATGTTGAACATGTTCACACCAATTACAGAGAATCATGTGAAACCACACTGAATGGTTACACAAGATTACCAAGATCTTGTAATTAGTGTAGACTCTAGGCTCTCGATTAATAGAACCCCCCAGACATGGATTGTAAAGCCTCTTCACACTCAACACATATCAACACCGTTATGTTTTTGTTTAATCAATGTGTTTACAATGCGTCTCTTCACCCGAATTGGATCTCACTACCTTCTCCAGAGCGGACTCGAGGCCCATCGAAGCGGTTCAGCATGCGGCGCCTGCGGCAGATCATGGCGTTCAGCTTCGCAGGGCTTTTGATCCTGGCCGCTCGAAGAGGGCGAACACTCGTCGTTCTCCCGAGTCGAGTCGCTGAGGCGACGAAAACGCCGTGCTGTGACCCATTTCGGAAGAGTGGAAGTGCATTACAACACTGTTTGGATCTTTTGGGGAGCTCAAAAAGATCGGGTTCCATTGTTGCCCTGGTGGAATCCGTGGAAGATGGGGTTCCAGATGATCCCTGCAGGTTCACTCCCTTTTTTGCCATCAGCGATACCCGATTTCGCCGCTTCGTGGGGCACCCGATTTCGCCCATGACGAGTACTGCTCGTCTGATGGAGTCACATCTGGCGGAGAGTGATCGAGGGCCCTTTGACAGATTTCTCCAAGGATCTGAATGAGCCCCGAATCCCCAAACATATCCAGCCGTCCTCCCCTTTTCGTGAACATCACGGCCTGTAGCAGATGGATGGTGACTACAAACTTAAGCAGTGTTTTTTTTCCCCTGCAGTTCAGGTCATCTTTGCGCCCTGGACACGGCATTCTCTGCATGGTGCACATGCCCTTCGCATCTCGACTCAAAGCCGCTGGTGGCTTTCCTCAGTCTCGTGGGCTCCAAAGATTTGTTTTTGGAATTGGCGCAGCAAACATATTGGAATATATTGGATTATATTGGAAAATGGCGGAGTGGCCATGGAGTGGCCCCGCTTCTTGATCTGCTGTTCTCTCCATGAGACAGCTTCGAACCATAACAGAATGACATGTTCTGTGACTGAAATTGGCCACTGATGAGACAAGGCCCCGACAACTCCTGCAGTGGGACATATGGCTTGGCACGTACACACTTGATACACCACCTATATGAATCATAGGAAACATGTCGTGAGAAAACCTCTTTTGACTCTTGTGGTTCCCATGCTACAATCAATCTCACATCTCAAAACAATTCAAAAGCATTCAAATGACTCGTATGCCGGTAGAAACATCATTCGATCAACATACTCACATTGTTTGCCATCGTTCCCTACAGGCAGTACGATCACCGAAGTTGTTCGACTCTCCGCTTTTTTCGTCCGCCAAGAGAGAAGCAACCAAACTCCAAAGTGCGGTGAAAGCGCCATTGTTTGCATTGATGTATTGGGTGCTTGGTTTTTTCAGGTCTGAGAGGACATGTTTTCTCCAACCCAGCCTTACAAAATGGATTAATTGATATTAATTGGAGAAGAATTGGAGAATTGTTGCAGTGCGTGCCATTTAGGATGTTGTTTAGGACAACGGTCAACTCTTTGGTGAGTCAGGAATTTGGAAGCTTATCATTTTCCACCCAACACATGAGTGGAAGATGGGAGCCCTTCCCTACTGTACCCCATCAATGAACTTGAACAATCTATGGAAGCTCTTGCCGATTGTTCTCCACACCCGGTTGCTCTGTGGTGTGATGGCTTTCGTCCACGGCGATGTCCTCAAAACCATGTATATGCCCAAGGCAGAACAAGTGTTTAATCACAGTCACATAAATATACCCCAAGGCCTCGACCTGAGGGTACTATTGATACCCCGACAGGTGAACCCCTGAGCATCAATGCATATCAATGTTCACTTCTTCGGATATCCTGTTGATCCTGAATATGCATTGATCCACTCAAAACTAGTTACAACAAGAAGTCAACTAAGGACTGCCAAACCACCTGTCAAACCCAGGAAGTTCGTAAGTTCGTGCTGGAGCCCTCATTGTTCGTGTAGGGGACCCATTTGTAGCACCACTACCACCGGTGGCCAAGGCGCTAGTAGCACAGCGCCGGGCACAGCGGGCCTGGGCCGTGCGGGTCAGAGACGGCCACGGGTCGCGCGGAAGAGGCCGGCGGCAGAGTGCTTGGACCATGTTGCCATGTTATGCTATGTTGCCTCAATGGGCGAGCTCATGCCCTGCTGTTGGGGATGCTCACGTGTTCTTCCTTTTTTGTGTGCGGAGCGAACATGATCCTGGCTGATGTGGATGTTTCCTGATGGCTTCCAGGCTTGGAAGCCTGTTTCATTCGAGGTCGGGAGCTCTCATGGAAGGCCCGCTGCGGCTCTTCCGGAGGCCGGGTGCTCACTTCTGAGGTCGAAGGCCATTCGTGGGGAACGGTACTAAGACACTCATGTAGACTCTTGATTTAATAGAACCTCCCTTATCCTCTTCATACGCGGGCTGAAATATAATCAATAGTCTACATTAAGATGTACTAAGTGGCTCCAAAACAGACCCAGTAGGCCGCGGCCGTGAACATCCATGTCATGAACCACGTGGTTTTCAAACGACTGCCGGTACCGGGCCATTGGGCCATCCAATCCCATGATCCCATGAACCGAACTCCAGAAAACCAAACTGCTGCAGTGGGGAGACCTTGCCTGAAGGGTCAAAGTGAGATCCGTTCCTCAGAGACCTTGGATGGGATTGGACCAGCATCATGAATCTCCATTTGGCCAGAAACGGTCATGGTGCTCTTCAGCAAGGAGACGAGAGCAACCGTCGATGTTTTCTTCCATAATGTAGATTAAATGGAACAAGCACCGTCTCCAGAATGGCTTTACATCTTCGCACAAAAAAAATGTGTTGTGTTTGAAATATCAATCGTTTGCATGATTGAGCTTTAGCTTTGTTCTTCCCATAACTCTTGGATACTCTTGGAGCGGTCAGACCGCCAGGCGCAAACCGTCAGAGATCTGAAAGGCCGAGCGGATCCGAGCGGCGAGAAATCGCCGTCCGACCTTGGGAAATACGACACTTCCCGGAATGGGACACTTCTCTCGAAGTGTCAAAGACAGAAATGATTGGAGAGGGCAACAGAAATCATGGGTGGTGCCTTAAATAATGATTCCAAGGGTTATGTGGGTTACCTGATATGTTGACATGGGGATTCCTTTAAGGCACCAGTCATCAGAAATCGGCCCACAGAAAAGAGTGGCCTTGGGGAACTGGGACACGTCTCCTTGTGGGCAGATCGGCAGATCCACAAGCACCTTGAAGAGGGCGATATGTTTGTTGTTTTTTGCGTACAAGTCCAGTCTGACTTAGGCCTGACTGATGCTTTAGTATGACCAACTCTAGTAAAATGAGGTCAAATTACCTGTAGGGCCTGCAGGGTATATATCATATCAGTTATCATATCATATATAACTGAATGTTTTATTAAGGTACAATGTTTTGCTGTTGTTGGCCGGGTCCTTCCCCGCCTAGTCCGAATCAGTTCGGACGTCCGACGTGGTGTGGATCCTTGGTACTTCGTGGTGTTCTCCATACTCGTGGTGTTTCTCTGCCCACTCGTTGCCCCAACAGTGCCATCGATCGGAGGTGTGTGTTCTACACACAGCTCGCTGGGAAGGGTCGGGTTTCCGACGCCACTCGGTGACCGGAGGAGGGGTCTCCACTCGGCGCATGAACAAATCTTTCCGAACCAGACTCTTGATTCATAAGACCTCCATATATAAAAGGGTTTGAAATTCAACTGGGTGGGTTTATTGATCAAGAGACTACATTAAGGTAGATCACATCGAAAGACTGGTGATGAAGTCTCTTTTCGCTTCAGAAGGGTCAGAGAATGAAAAGGTCTGAGTCAGAGCAGATCATGTATACAATATGATCAGTATAGTCGATTCTTCATTCTGGAGGGGAAAGCCCGACTGGTCTTCTATTCATGAAAGCTCATGAAAGCTCCGCTGAAGAAAAGCATCAGCCTCATGTCATCTCATGTCTACCAATGAGAAGCCATGGAGAAGCCATTGAGAAATGCTGCCTGACAAAACCAACATCGCACCTCTCCGCTCCTAGACAACAAACCAACCGCACCAGGTGGAACACCACGCAAGCGCGGCAGCTTCGAACGAGCGAGAACGATGCGTCTTCTTTTTGGTGCGATGGCTGGCGATATCAGATACCAAAAGCACTAAGGGATTTAGCATAGCCTGTGGTATGACCCAATCACGTGGTTAAGGTGTTAGGCGCAACTGATGCAACCGGGAGCGTTGCCAACCAATGAGTTTGTTTTGTCGAAAGGATGAGTGAAGAAAGCCTTCGAATGCCATAGAATGCGGTGGATGCGCATCGATTGGAGATTTGCCCAAAAAAAACATTAAACAATCATATAACACAAACAAATAAAGTCCCTGACTGGAAAAGGAATGTGTATGGACTGTATGGTCATTTGGGTAGATACATGTACGTACATACATGTGTCTCAGCACCCTCCAACATATCTCCTCAAGAGGGTTGCTAGGCCCTAAGAGTTCTCCGTGACCTGTTGGGTAGCTATACATTCTTGCATATGTAATAGCTCGTTGGGTCGTCGTTTGTTCGTTCGTGACTCGACTTGCTCGTGACCCACCGGCTGTTTCACCAACGAGCCTCATGTTTTAGAGGATGTTTTAGGTGCCTGCGCAGCCGCTTTCAGATGAGAATCGGTCTCTCCATGCCCGGTATAAGAGGTCTGACAACATTTTGATTTACTTGCAGTTCTTGGCTGCTGATTCATCGTTCAGAGAGGCCTTCAGTGAAAAATGACCAATATGTTTGGTAGGAAGATGATGCCACAAGTGATGCCACAGTATAAAACCATATTTACATGATATTTTATATTGTTTGTAGTCTATAGTGGTGCTTCCAAAGATTTTACATGTTCCATTGGACAGAAAGCCAGCCCCTTCTCATGGAGAAACTGACTTGATTGTGGCAGAGCGGCAGATCCAACGTCCTTTGGTGGTTAAGAGTCGAGAGTCAGAGTGAAGTACTCAGCTAAGGCAAAAGGGAGTCCAGTCATAGTTTCCAAATCAGCCTTGTCACGGTCATTTGCTTCCCAGAATCCCCCACGACGGAAACTGGTGGACTCCCAAACTGTCCATCGGCGGCACATTGCAACAGTTTGTCCAATAGCCTCGGCTTGTTCCCCCCCAAAAGTTGGCTTTTGTTCCTTTGCTGATGTGAATGCGACCCCATGCGCTAAGCACATTTTGAGGTGGACTAGTGTTTAAACTGATGATGCCGTTGCCTGGTATGCAGATGTCTCTTGTGCATTGAGTATCCAGAACCCAGAAGTGCAGAGGAAGGCAGAGCAGATTTGAGTTAGGGAGGATGTTCTTTGGATACTGGCGTGCTTTGCCTTCCTTTGCACTGCCTGTTCCTAGGAAAGCAGAGGAGAGCTGGAGAATCTTTAAATGTGTATATGACAAGAAAAACTACAGAGCAAGTGAGAAGACAAAATACGAGAGTGCTGTAGGGCCATGAAATGGAATGCCAAAGATGGACAGCAGTCCGGCTGGACTGACCGTGCGTCAGTGACCAACATGAAACGAACTTTGGATAGTCAGTATACTACTGTATATGAATTACATTGTATGTCCCATCCTTCTTGTATTCAGACTCCTATTTCTAGCCTATACATACACTCAGGGGCCTTCTGCCCTCTCTAAACCATAGGCTTATCCAGAATGCCTATTTGTTTGATGTTTAGTTGCTGATTTTGGATGACCCACCAGGGGCAACGTCTCACTGACCCAAGCGTTTCTCATAATTTTTTCAATTAGGGCGAAGGGAACCAATTCGTGCAAGAAAAGAGTTTGGGAAGACCAACACCGGCGGCCGTGTCTCCTCGCCTGATGGATTGGGTGAAGAATCAGTTGTGAACTGAAAGCCCTCTTTGTTTTCTATGTGAACTGAAAGCCCTCTTTGTTTTCTCCACGACTCTGGGTATGGGTTTGAATGGAACCGGTTCGACTTTTTCACTTGGTACATGAAAAGACCTTCACCCTTTATCTTCGAGAACTTTGAGCCGGAATCTCCCAAGAAATGGGATTTTTGACCACGGAATATTTTACTAAAAATAAATTGTTCTATTGCTGGGAAGTTAGGGAGGTTTGGGCGTCAAAGGTAAGAACCAAAAGTTCCCCAACTAAGACAGATGTTCAAGGTGCATGCAAGTATTCGGCCAGATAATAGTTTCTGTTCTGCATGAACATGAGAGCCGTGCCATTCCCGTTCAAAAACGCTTGGCGTATTGGTGAGTGTCTGCGAGCCGTCTCAATGAAGATTGATTGATTGTGGGTATTTTGGGGAGCGCAACATCTAAGTGTGTCAGCAGATGGTCCAGCATCACACTTCGACATTGGTTTTCAGTTAACTCACTTTCCAGGAAAATGGTGATGGAACGGCAAGGTGGAGAGTCCGCAAATGTGTAGATGTTTTAACAAAAGAGTTTGTCACGTGACTGCGGTGGCGTGCTGCAAAACCCTCGGCGGCTGCAAGTGGCTGAAGGAAAAAGCTTTGAGGGGCAGTAGCATGAAGAAGGACCATGAAAACAACGAACAGCGGCAGGGCGGACCATTGGAGTCAGTGTGTTGAAAGCAGGTACAGGAAGGTGATCAGCCTTCCCTTCCCATCCATGACCGCAGCTTCGTTGCACACGGTAGGTCATGGATGCCGTGTGCCCCTGCGATGATCCGTTGGCAGAAAAGACCCTTCGAAACAGGGGTTGACACACACACACACACACACGGTGCCGCTTGGCGGCGCTCGTGTGAGAAACCTGAATAGATACCTAAAAAGCCTTAGAAACGAAAGAAAGAAAGAAAGACAGAAAGAGCAGCGCTAAGAGGGCAAGAGAGAAAGATAGGTGTAGAAAAATGAAAAGTGAATACTTAGCCCTTGACTGGGGTAGGGAAACGAGCCTCAAGAGCCACCTAAAAGCCTGAGAAAAAGCCCAACAAACGACGAAAAACGTAAGAAGGAAAAAGGGGGGGGCAGGGAGGGGGTGTATGTCCATGTGTGTGTACGTGTGTGTGTGTGTGTGTGTTTGAATACCTAGCACTCTAGGATTACTGAATACTTAGACGAAGTGAATTAGGTGCACTAGTTAGGGAGCGGGACTTTTGTCTTACACCGCCCGGGTAGAGTAGACTAGAAAAGGGACAACAGAGGGAAAGGCACCGACACACAAGTGTGTCGAGTACCATTTCCCTATGTTACCCTAATAGGTAGGGAGTAGAACGCGGTGGGGGGGGGGGTTGGGAGACCTGCCTCAAGTGGGGGGAAAAGACCGTTTTTAAGCCCGGCGGCTAGCAAATTCGTTTTTTAGCCCGACGGCTGTAGGAGCAGTGAACTCAGGGTAGAGAAAGATCGATGAAGGTAAGTCAGTGGAGAAGAAGAGTCAGTAACTCAAATTCCAATATGAAAACAGCGCCTCCTTGCGGAGGATCACACCCAGCACCCATGTGGGACGACTGAGCGGCTCACACTTCGACATTGGTTTTCAGTTAACTCAATTTCCAGGAAAGTGGTGATGGAACGGCAAGGTGGAGAGTCCGCAAATGTAACAAAAGAGTTTGTCACGTGACTGCGGTGGCGTGCTGCAAAACCCTCGGCGGCTGCAAGCGGCTGAAGGAAAAAGGTTTGAGGGGCAGTAGCATGAAGAAGGACCATGAAAACAACGAACAGCGGCAGGGCGGACCATTGGAGTCAGTGTGTTGAAAGCAGGTACAGCAAGGTGATCAGCCTTCCCTTCCCATCCATGACCGCAGCTTCGTTGCACACGGTAGGTCATGGATGCCGTGTGCCCCTGCGATGATCCGTTGGCAGAAAAGACTCTTCGAAACAGGGGTTGACACACACACACACATGTTGCAGAATGCCCAGGGTTAGGGTTGATTTGAGCCATGTATGCAGAATGCGGGTTGAGACATGTTGAGAAGGCGTCCAGCTGTAGCCGTTGGCTCACTCTTCCGGCCCACCGTCCACCCGTCACGGCATTGGTTCTGTTGCGGCTCGGCAGCGACGGCGTTTTGCGGCGTTGCTGGGGCAGGAATTGATCCAGAGGCTGGTAGGGTGGCACCCGGTCATGTTTGACTTGGAAGCGCTGAAAAAGATCGATCATGATCAAAGAAATGCCTTTGGTATCCTTTGGTCTTTATTATAATGGTATGATAGCAAAGTTTGCACATTTCTGTGCGGATAAATATTTGGTCCCTCACGTGTGGAGAAACACGGCTTCATCTGTGAGTTTCTACAACTCCATGCCCCTTCACCACCTTCCAGCACTGCCGGCATGCATCAAAACTCATTATTAACAAAAGAGACTGCCGTTTGAGCTTGTATCCTCCATAGAGCGCGGTGGAACTAGTTTGTTGCTTCCCTTTGCCTTGCTCGCCTCTCCACTTCGCCTCTCCTGGCCGACCTTCGCTCGCCGTGAGCACTGCACCCCTCCCCTCCGCTCGCCCAGGCCTCAAATGGCGAGGCGGAGAGTCAGACGGTAGTAACAAGTGCCACGCTAGTAGTAACAAGTGCCTTACTAGTAGTAACAAGAAGCTATTAGAAACAACTAAGAGATGAAACAATCCTTAGCCTGTGTGCGTGTTGCAAGGTGGACCCTACATCGTTTTTTGAGGGAGTTGTACCAAGCCAAAGACCCCTAAAAAAGAGTTTTTTGGGATTCTGTGTTCTAGGGTTTATGAAGAAGCTAGTAGGTTGGAGGCCATCGCTAGTAGGTTCGAGGCCATTACTACTAACAAGAAGCTACTTTGTGTTCCAATGTTTAGGTCCCAAAGTTTCCCAAAGTGGGATCTTAGAGGCACAGTCTATTTTTTGCAGCAGTGTCGTCGTACTCCTTAACAGATGTGTTTTTTGTTCTTTCCAAGGAGTCGCCAAAACAGCCCGGAGATTTCCGGAGTTCCAGTTCGATGACCTATAGCTTACCGGCTTACCAGCCTTCACGAACTGAAACGAATCTTCTCACAATCAAACCGCGTATGACACATGGATGTCTTTAAACCCGACGGAACCAGACGGTCACAGGTGGCGGGCTTCATCTATGTCAATTAATATATGAATATTATAGTCAATTTTTTTATATACCTATAGAACCTGGGTGACCTCTAATTAACTATTTGTCTCACCCAACCACCCCAAATCTGGTCTTGTTCCATCAAAACATGGGTCATGTCTTGATGCACCCTCTTTTCAGCACCAACCCCATGCAGCGACGACCGCTGGAACCCTTTTCGAAGGAACGGTTCCCGTGCCTCGCGGCGCGTGCGACGTGAACGCGAGCGGTGGCTGTCTTCGGTCGTAGCGAAGCCTCGGCGGGGAAGCGGCGGCGAAGAGGTCCCTCAAAGGTGGAAATCCAGAGGGCCACCTGTGGTCTGTTGGGAAAGCCTGGAACGCCTGGAACGCTCTGCACGTTTGGAGGTGTTGAGGTTTCATAAGGCGTTTGGAGTAATTAAAACTTGTGAAGCCCCTTTCACATCTTTCACCGTTTGCGGAGGTTTGCGGCAGTTTGTACAATTATCCCAGAAAAGGGTAATGTTTGCCATTTCTCGCCAGGTTCATCAACAAGGAGGCAACGAGTTTTGGGCGGTTTTGGGTTGAGACCGGTGGGAAACATTTACAAACAAAGACGCGATGTTGCATGCATGTAGATTGATATGGAACAAGTATGAACAAGTCAAAAGGAGTCAGCAAGATGATGCTAGCTTTGAATTGGCCTATTATGTCCACATGATGTTGGACATGAGTATTTCCATGTGTGTCCTGAACGAAGTGGGCGAGGTTTTAGGTGAATCGGAATCGGTGAATTCCTAGCATTTACCAGTAGCTAAAGTGTGATGCATAGATCTGGGTTTGGGGATTCAAACCAAACCAATAGTATTCAATTCAAAGCCCAAACTGTTTGGACCACCCCTTTTGTGACCCCGCCTTGCTTTTCTGCGCACGCTGGCCACCGAACCCCACCCGCTGCCAGCCGCCCGGCTGCCTGGCTCGCGGCTGCCGTCCATGGATTGGAATTGTTACATGGATGGCTCAATATGGTCAATGTATGTCAATATAATTCAATATATATATATATATATTGACCCATGGGCCCATACATTGACCATATGGTATTACATTGGCATACATTGACCCATGGACAGTGTTGTTGTTGTCTTCCAGTCCCATGGAACGGTCTGACCGTAGTCCCATGCGGCTCCCTGGTCCAGTCCGGTGGTGGGAGAACGAAGCGTCTTCCTCTTGGTTTTCCGGTCCTTTTGGTGTCCAGAAAAGTGAATCTCAATGTCTATGACATGGTCATCTCACTGCTTTGATTCCAGTGGCCTTGTGCTTCCAGTGGATGAATTATCCACTTCTTGGTGCACGTGAAGGAGACTGACCCAAGCTGCATGTAGTAATGTAGTTTACCATAGTTCACCTCGTAGAGGACACCTACTTAGCTGTGACAATTGAATCTGAATGAATCAAAATGAAATTCAGGTTGCCCATGCAACATCACGCAAAGCAAGTGTAGAGGTCAGATGAGGACTCCTGGGTCTATAATGGGCGAATTGCATTGTATTGTACAACCTCAGAAAAGAATGTGATCGCAAGAGGTGTTCAAGGAGTCCACGAAAACCCATGCATCTCCAATATCTCTAGTCCTATTTCGGAGTTCCCGATGTAGATTCCAGCGTGAACGGAGGCCCCGTTGCGATGCTTCTTTGCTTGAAGAATAAATCTAGATGTGTGTATCTAGCACGTTGGTCAAATATTGGAGTACAAGATTGCCCATCCTGGAAGGATTCAGATCGCGAATCGACCGCTTGTGAGGCTTCGGTGATCTCGCCCCGCAAATGCCCGGGAGACCCAGTTGCGGGAGGGACGGCTTTGCGACTGGAGAACGGTGGGAGAACTGGTCGGGGTGAGGTAGGCAACCTCCACTAAGTGGTGATGAATAATTAAGTGGCGATGAATAGGAAACATTCCAAGTTCCACTACAAGTGGTGATGAATAGAAACCCATAACGACAGACTATTGATGGAGAACCCCTTGGAGGGCCCTGGTCGATTTCAGTTGTTCCATGTGTTTTTTGTGTTGTTTTTTGATTCATTAGTGGTTGCCTGAGACTTGGACATGATCTGAGAGCTAGCTTGGCATCTACCAACCCTTTGGTACAAGTTGTGTCTAATTGCGCTTGCTAAGAAGTAGAATCAACTCGAGCAAGGACACGGGATACATCTAAGAATAGTTTTAGCTGCTCACACGGCTCACACTGACAATGTCCTGGCCATGAATCTCGGGTTTGGAGTGAGTTTTACCATGTTTTACCCCTTTGAGCAGGATGATCATGTGAAGACACATTTAGTTAGTATTGGCAGCCAGTATCATACTCTGCTACGGATCATACTTTAGGGTAATTGTGGGTTCAGACTCAGACCTTCGGGTTGCCAGTTGCCAGGTTGCCTCCTTTTCAAATCCATTGATTCTACATGATTCTACCTTTTGATTTTTCCGGGCAAGTCGCATGATAAAGGATATATATATATATATATCATAAGGAGATGGCGGAGAAGCATCCCATGATTTCCCACGCACACATTCCAAAAAGATCAGGATTCCCAGCCTCACTCCTTGTCTACTCCGATGTGTCTTTCTTTTCGCTTCCCGATGTCGACAGCCCTCCGCCCCTCTCCGCCCCTCCACCGCCCTGGCTGGCGCCCAGGCTTGTTGGAGTTCAAGGACCCCCTGCTGGGCAAGCAGGGGAGGTCGATGTCGGAGGTCCCCAGGAAGTGCTTCTTGCACAGGATGCCGTCGATGGAGTCTTCCCCCCATCAACGGAGATGTAAAACGGTAAAAGCAAGGGATTTATCATGATTAATTGCATCGATCAACGTATCGAATTGGCTTTTCGGGTCAATCCGAGACATGTAGTGGTCACTCACGGGCGCCCTCGTGGCTGACGTCCCGTCACGACCGAGATCCACGTGGCGGGGAGGATGAGTTGGAGCCAGATGCAGAACCTGGACGCCAACTCTCGTGCATCTCCAACTGGTCAGAGGCCTTCCGTTGCACGTGCGGAGAGTATGTTGTGAGTTTGTGCAAGGGGTACCTGCAAAAGAAAATGAGTTGATGCTCTAATAAGAAATGTGAGCAACTTTCAAAAGGGCTCACCTCAGCAGTATGTATATATTATATAATATTATATAATATATGTTGCATTACACTAATTTAATTACATTACATACATGCACGTGGAAGAGTTTTGATCATCGCTCATGTGGATCCAACTTCTCAAACTGCACCGTGTTTCTTCAATGCTGGGCATCCACGTCGACTGGGCATCCGGCATTCGGTCAATCTGAGGAAATCGATCGATCCGTTCATGCAAAGATCATTTATATTATAATAAGTATATATCCCAAAGAACACCAAGGGGTCCATTTATCATGAAATCTCTACTAGGTACACAGAGCATCACGGAGCTAGCTACAGGTACCTGAGGCTCGGGGTTGATATGGCATGGAGATTTGATATGGCATCAATGTGTCAAAATCATTGATTAAGGTCTCTGAGTATTTCTGAGCATGATAGTGTTTCAGCCAACCCAACTTTCGAACTGCTTCTTTTGTGAGAGGGCCAAGAGGGCGAAGGTTCGGGTCCAGGTCCTCTCCCAAAGCAGCCGAGCCTCCACAGCCAGTCTTGGACTAAGATCGCTTCAGAGGCCCAAGGTAGGTCCAAGCCTCTCAAGCTCACCTCCTCCGGACGCCGCCGGAATGGACGACATCGGATCGAATGGAGTCGAGTCCAGGACATGCAGCTGGAGTTGGAGGAGGCGTCCCAGGGAGTCCGACGTGGCGCAGCCGACCGAAGTCGGCTCGACCTTTGGGTTGGGGGTGGTGAAGGATGGATAGTCCTACCCAACACATGTAATTAAATAGAGGTTGGTGCTATCCAGAGGAATCTTTTGTGCAAAGACCCATGTTGAAGGCGATGCCGAGGAACTGTGCTAAGGAACAGGTGGATCCGGTTCTGTGCCGAGCCTAGATCCTGGTAGATCCGATCGAAATCCAAGTCCAACTCTGCGGACAGTCACACCCTTCGGTCCCTCCTTAGCTTCACCTTAGCCCTCGATGCCACCTTGAGCCTCATCGGTGGCATCCGTCTCCCGGTCCCGGGAGATATGGCACCGGGTTTGCTCGTCCCCAGCGGTCCAGGTGTGGTCACACTTAGCATGGTTCTCGACTGGACTCTCGACATCTGGGTGGTTTATGCGGCAAAACGCCCTTGCTAAGGGTAGGAGGAATTAGCAAGCATCTTGGACATCTAGAAAGTTATCTCACGGTTTTGTTGGTGTCTTCTGGTCATTTGCCAGTTAGTACGCAAAATGTTGGTCATGTCACATTTGACCATGTCCGTCACCACGCGATCGAACACCAGGTGAAGAGGCAGTTGAGCGAAGCGACCCAGGCCGCGAATGAGGCGACGGAGAGGTCCAGAGTCACAGCCCTTCCTTGAGAAAATGAATCTTTTAAGATAGTGTATATGCCAGTGATATATATGTAATATATATATATATATATTATATACCGTATAGTATACCGAACATGAAGCTACAGAAATGAATCGAAATGTTCAACCTTCCAACATATCTCAATCAATACATGTTGGAGCTGATCTACTTGTCCGATCTATATACAGTTTGGGGTCACAAAACAGTATATAGACGGAAAAGGAAGGGGCCACTCTGAGCGTGAAATTATCTATATATTTGGGAGCAGCTTCATTTCGTGCACGCTGTCCAATGTGCTTGCCCCAGCTTGATTGCAGCAATTTCTTGCAGTTGGAGAAGACATGAAGCAGCAATTTGTTCTGAGAACAGCTTTGGAGAGGTATTTGTCCCAATCTGGGTCTTCGGTGTTATTTTTTTCTTGGAGAGAAGTATATATCCCTGGGACCACGACCTGCCAGGCAAAGACTCGCGCCAAAGCGGCTGAAGAAAGGATGGAGAAAGAGGCAGGGACCGTGCGCAGACGAGTGGACGGTAGATGGAGTGGTTTCTGATGTGAAGATCGACATCCCAAGATGTCCTGGAAAGAGGAAGATCCACTGACCAAGTGGAGGCTGTTGACTTATAAGTTTCCCTCAAAATTCTACGAACCAAATCATTAGTGCGATCATTAGTGCGAGCGCTTCTTCAAGGAAGCTCCCCCTAATAACGTACTACTAAACCACCAAATGTGGGGGGAATTTGTGCCCTCGAACCTCTGCTTTCGCACTGTAGGAACTCTCCATGGCCAAAGACCGCTTGAATGGAACGGCCAAATGGAAGTTTTTGAAAAAATTGCCTCCAACCGGAAGAAGGGGCCTGAAGGAGGTATGTGGAAGTGTAGCTCAAATAGGGAAGGACCCCCTGGAAGAAGGGAATAGACCAACACGCATTGGGTTGGGGTCTCCCTATTAAAATACGCCCGTGTGCCTTTAGCAGATAACATCTTCTTGCTTGCCTATAGTGCTTCCATGTGCTTCCTGAAGCGACCGCATGCGGCTTTCAGGCATGTTCTTGCGCCTTCTGAGCATGGTCTATGAAGATGTTTAAAGATTTTCATTTGTGCCTAGTACAGAGCGGTAGCTTCAGAGTACAGTTTAGATGCAGTTTCCATTGGTCTCTGGAGTTTTCCTGGTTTTCCTGTCGCGTGGAACACCAGCATGAACACAAGCATATACGGCGAAACCGTGGAGCGCAAGCATGATATGTGTGGTTCGGATCCCCAAAGCTTGCAGTCTTTTCAACATTCAAACGAAGCAACATCCAAGCTTGCACGTTCCCTTCGCAAACACCGTTGCGCATCCCCATCAACCGGCCAATCAGTCTTCCATCAACACACGCACAGACGCTCGGTCAGTACACAAAGCAAAACGTGTCCCTTTCGCAAATACTGGGTTTGAAACCATTGGTTCAACAAAACAATCAGTAACAGTGAATGATGGGCCCTGGTCGCAGGCCGTTCCATCTCTAAAAAAGTGATTTGCTTGTGTTGCCGGCTGTTACAGGTTGACTGGGACAGACCCTATACATGGGTGCGTATTGGGGAGGCCCCCCCCAAACACCTCTGAAAACATCAAAAAACATACAAAATCCATCTTTTTTTCCAAGCAAACTACCAGCCCAAACTATCTCCGTTTGTACAAGACCCTTCCGGAAGTTCCACATGGTTGCCGCAATTTCTTGCTAATCTGTTGCCCTGCATAACAAACTCCCTTACAGACATTGCAGGTCTTCCGCGTGCCACCATACATGGTATGAGTATAATGCACCCCGCGGACACCACTCATCCCATCACAGCGGATTTGCATCAGAACCTCCAGATCACTCAAACTGTTGTATTTGGGCAACTTAGTACCACAACGCAAACAGCACAAACCCTTGACTGAGGATTCCCACTCATGGTCTCCAGCAGGATTATTTCTTAGAGACAACAGGAAAGCATCCTTGGTGCATCTAGACCCACTTTTCTTCGGAAGTTTACATGTACTCTGCTGACGCAACCAAAATAGGCGTGAAACCTTGGATGTCCACACCAATGTCATCAACCCATGTAGTGATTCCCTGTGGTCGACAAACCCGGTTTGTGTGCGCCATGAACGTCCACAAGACAACTTTGGATAAAACAACACCAAAAGGGCAGCCCTGCATGATTCCGCGTTGCGGAACCAAAGGGCGGGAGGCAAGCTCCTGGGCCTGCAGCACTCTGGGCCCTTTATGCACCTGTAACGTTAAAGCCAGAATAAGTGGGGGAAATCCAAGTTCCAAGGCATCAGCACACAACAACTCATGATTGATACAATCGTAGAAATTTGTCAAGTCCAACAGGATGCAGGCTTGCTTAAGCCCAAGCGTTTTGGCCACTTCTGCTTTGCAAAGCCAAAGTAAGGCCACCTGAAGGCATGTGGACCCTTTTATCGCCTGATCCCAAAAAGCATGCTCTTTATCGTTGAGCAACCAAGTGTCAACCAGGCTGTTTCGCAGCCGACACCACAACCGATACAAGGTATGAGTCAAACATATAGGTCGCTCAGCTTCTTTGTTTTTGGCAAGGCAACAAACATGCACCACAAGAAACTGTCCCGGCCATTGCAGAGATTTCTCAACTTCCTGAAAAATGAAAGCTAAGCCAGTACCAAATCCATCCAAAATCCATTGGTTTATTGGCTCTATCCAAGAAAGTCATGGCTCTATCCGTCCATCCGAATCCATCGGAGGTGCAGGAGCTGCAGGAGCGTAAGGCCGCTGCACGTCGCTTGCTGGAGGAGCCGGCCGGCTGCTCTCTGATGTCCGACCAGCGAGGGGCCGGGCTACGGCTTGAATTCGTTATTCTCAGCAAAAAAATAACTAACACAAATCAATCAATTGATTCATAGTGCCTTTTTCTTGTTTGTTGTCTTTTTGCTTTACTTATTCCATTGATTAATCATGTGTATTTATTGTGTTGTTCTGTATTTATTCAAATGTTTCATACTGTGTTTGTTATTGTTGTGTCTTCAATTGATTCATCATGCCTTTGTTTTTTCATGTTTTTGTTTTTGAATTATTTATTCAATTAATTCAGCATGCCTTATTTTCTTGTTTTTTTTAATGTATTCAATTGATTCATCAAGTTTATTTCTTGTTGTTTCTCTTTGATTTATTTATTCAATTGATTCGTTTGTGCTTTCTTGGTGTTGATTTTTTGTTTATCTATTCAACTGATTCATCATGCCTCTTTCTAGTGTGGGTTTTCTGGTTGATTTATTTATTCAATTGATTAATCATGTTATTGTTCTTGTTGTCTCTTTTTGATTTAATTGTTCAATTGATTCATCATGGCGTTGTCTTGTTCTTGTTTCTTTTTGATGTATTCAATTGGTTCATCATGGGTTTGTTTGTGTTCTTGTGTCTTTTGATTTACACGTTCCATTAATTCATAATGTCTTTTCTTGTTCTTATTCATTTTGATTTGTTTATTCAATTGACTGTTGACTCATCGTGTGTTTGTCCTTGTTGTTGTTTCTTTTGGTTTAAATGTTCAATTGATTCATAATGTGTTTTTCTTGTGTTTTCTTTTTGCTGCTTTTATTGAATTGATTCATCATGTGCTTGTTCTTCTTGTTTCTTTTTGGTTTGAATGTTCAATTGATTCATATTGTCGTTTTTGTGGTGGTTCCTTTTGCTTTATAAATTCAATTGCTTCATAGTGTTGCTTAATCTATCATTGTCTCTCATTCATAATTACTGTGTGTGGCATCTATCATCATGCATCATATCATTCATTTACCAAGTATCATCATTTGTATGGTGCTCTTTGTTGGGCTTTGGAATTATCATCCAGCCTTACGAGACCCCCATGAAGACTGGTCAAAGCTGAGCAACTTGTTTTTCATCCATCTGGTGACTTGTGGCTCGATGCCGGTGCCATCCGGTTTTTGCTGAACAGCTCCGTGAAGCATTGATTGAAATTGATAGGACCATTTCAAGACTTTTGTTTCAGTCTTCTGTAAGGTGATCAATGCTGATGCATTGATAATTAGATATTCCAGTCTTGGAGTCTTTGGTGACCTTGGATCACTATTTTGATCCAACTGGAGCCTCTCCGTCGCCTGCCACTCGCCCGTTTCACGCCTGCGACTCACAGGAGACTCAGCGCAAGCGCCGCTTCAAGGAGGCCAAGCAGAAGGCGGGACAGGTCCAGGGTGTCCTTCATGAAGGTGGCAGAAAGTTGGAGTACTGTGGATCACTCAGGCGATCCGTACAAGTACCTACAGCCAACAGTTACTGTATGTAAAAGCTTCTGACGGTTCTGAAGCGCGTCTTGCTTGCCAAAGACTTGAAACCGCCAAAGAAGTCGGGTTGGAGGTTCTTTTTGTTCAGATTGAGGAGCTTGTCGCGGGTGAAAATTTGCGTCCAAAACCAAAGCACCTTTCTGGGTGCGCATCAGTTTGCTTCTCCCTATGAATCCTTGTAGGTGGGTCCCATGTTCCAGTTTCTGGATGGTCTTTGCGGGTTGGGTCAAACTCCCTTGGTCTTCCTGGTCGGGATACTGAATGAGTGTTGCCCTTGGCTTCTTGGATGTGTTGCAGTTCAAGTGTTCAATGGTGTTTGAAGCAGATTGAATTGGAACCTCTATTCGTTCTGGACTCCTTGGACTCAAATGTGTATTCATCCTAAGTATCCTCTTTGCCATGATGGCCACTTTGGACAACAGTTTGCACCACCTGCAGGTCCCAAAACAGTTTTTGTTGCAGTTGGAACTGCGAAGGGGTAAAAATTCACAAACTGAGGATGAAGGAAGATCAACGGAGCAGATTCGAAGTCCAACTTCATCTCTTCCATCTCCACCACAACCCAATCATCACTGCTGCCCGTACCGCCAGGCTGAGGGAAGTGAGAGCCCTGCCGTGAAGAGCAAGGCTCGGTCCGTGGGACATGTGGGATCATGTGGCGATGGATCAAATTCCACCCACACCTCTTCAGGTGCTTTAGTGTGCTTTGGCAATTCCAATTGGAACCTAAGGCTCCATGGTTGGCTCAAGTCGCACAACAGAGTCATGTGCGGCTTTTGCACCAATAGATGTGGTTGTTTCATATGAGTTGAGCAAAAAACCTGAGCTGGTCATGTTATGTATTTCAGCATGACACACAGGTTGCAAGTTTCATATCTGACAAGCATTGCTTAAGGAGATGTGTTAGCATGCCACGCACGGTTGCGCGTAAAGAAGTGTCTCCTGTAAAAGTTTTATGTGGTAGCGGAGGTAAAGGCTCGAGAACGATATGCAGCAGCACAAAATTTAAGCAGTATAAGGCCGCCCACAAGGAAACGTTTTGCTATTTTGCCGATTTATTTTGTTATTTTGCCGATTTTGCTGGGCGTTGCGCCTGTCGCACGACATCCTGTCGCCGAAAAAAGGGGTGGCATGGCGGCGCAACAATCATTAATAGCGTTTGCCGAGGACCCCCAAGGACCAGCAAGGACCCTTGTTTGTGGTCCTTGTTTGGGCCTTGGGCGGTCCTTGGCTGCAAGGACTCGTTGGTTATCCATTGTTTCCTTTTCATCCCTGGAGTACTATCACTGTCATTTTTGTTCTTTTTATTTATTCCCATGTCCAGCTCTATTTGATGGGTTCTTTCTATTTTCCCTTTAGACATGATTAATTCCTTTCATTTGTCTTTTAAAACATAGTTTAAAGGGAAAATGCAAGGAATCATATTAAGCTATATTTTTAAAAGGAAATAGAAAAGACCTTCCAAAAGTGCGGCGTTGAAAAGACCTTCGCAGTTCGCCGTTCGCTGAGCCGCGTCGAGCCGCAACCAAGCTCCGGGAGTTCGCACCCAACCACAGGGCTGAACATCTGGAACAACGAAGCGATTGTCACTACGACACAATTTGTTCGCATGACAAACGATGTCATGTGTCAAGAAGACGAACAGATTTGGGTGTCCCTCATTCCTCATGCTGACTGCCAGCAACCTTTGGTAGAGAGAGACGCTTCAGCGTCCCAAGACAACAAAAACATCGGAAGCTCTCAGAGTGAAGACTGCCTGATAGTGAAGTTGTCCATGTGATGTGATGCGGCGAGCTGTAGAACAGTCGAAGGGTGATCGGGTTGGTGATGTAAAAACTGGTGATTTGTCACTTGGGAAATCTGGTGGAGAGTACACATAGAATGGATGTTTCTCATGTTTTCTTGATGAGAGAACTCACCCAGCACATGCAAAGTGCGTGACGGCGTTGCCAAAGTTTGTTGCTCAACTTGCCCATCTCGGCAAATGTGGGGAGGAGAGCAGCTCTTCTCAAGGATTCAGGGTCTTCAAGAGGCACTTTGATACGACTCTTGTTTCCCCGTTTCCCCCGAGAAAAATCATGTCTGTTGGAGGGAGACCGGTGCGTGTGTTTCCATGCTCCAAGATGAGTCTCCCGATCCATTTTGAAACTTCAAGTGCATTTTGAAGAGTGCTGGAAACGTGCAAACTGTGGTAGGGCAAAACGCCCGAGGAGCCATTATATTATACATATATATATATTATGTTTATATAATGTTTGCATGTACAGCCCATAAATACTCCGCTAGAGTACTGCAGACACGTGACTCATGACGTGTTTTGGCTCAAGGTGAAAAGGCGTTCCGAAACGTCGAAACCTCGTTTTCATGGTAGCGAAAGGGTCCGGTGAGAGTGACAGGGACCGAGCACTCCGCCTAAAGGAAGAGAGACACAGTAAAGTAGAAAGCTCCGAAGAAGAGGAGCCGGGACCCTCGGGAGCGGCAGTTCCTGCCGCCCCGAGCGGAGCAGGAGAAGAAAGGAGAGAAAAAGAGGAGGAGGAGAAGAAAGAGCCTTTGCCAGCCACATCAGCGGCGGATCCAGCCGCAAGCACCACTCCAGCGGTTGAGAAAACCGCAGAAACAACTTCAGCGGTTGAAAGGACCGCAGAAACAAAAGAAGAGGGGCCGGAGATCGGACGAACCGTCCGCAGTTGAAAAGGTGCGAGAGCAGCGCCTTCAGGGGGTTGAGATTAGGGAACCATGGCATTGGAACAGCAGATTCAACAGTTGTCTGATATGGTTTTGCAGCTTCAGCAAAACCAGGCACGTTTGGAACAGGAAAACCAGGTGTTGAGGGAGTCTCAAGGTGGAGTATCAATGTTGGCTTCAGCAGTAGGAGAACTGGCTAAGAGCCTTGAGAAAAAGGAAGATAGACGAAAGTCCCAAATACTTATGGACACCAAAGGTCTGGGACGTCCTGAGAGTTTTGGGAACGTTGAAGGGGATTTCCGAAAGTGGGCCAGGAGTATTGACAACCTGTTCATAACCACGTCCTCCTGACCCTGACCTCAGGTGAAACAGAGGATTTGATGGTAGGAGCTTCAAATGGATTTGAAGCATATCGACGGGTTCACCGTCGTTGGGATCCCCGAACCTCGGGACGGAAACGCAATATACTTCGAGCAATTCTCCAACCTGAACGAGTCAAAACGTGGTCCGCGGTGAGGCCAGCGATCGAACAGCTCGAAGAACTCATCAGGCGGTACGAGTCCCGGAGGAGTGCCGCAGGGACAAGGGAGACTCTATCGGACGACATCAAGTCCGCCTCATTAGAGATGCTTGTTCCACCCGATCTGGAAAAACACCTCCTGTTGAACAAAAGTAGACTAACAACCTACGCACTCATCAAACAGGAAATCGATGGAAATCGAGCTTGTTATCGAAACATCTCTCACATCTAAGTCATCTGTTCCAAAACCAGGTTCATCAAGCTCCAACTACCAAGGAACACAACCAATGGATGTCGATTCGATCGGACAATGGATTGCAAGCCTGGTCAAAGGAAAGGGTAAAGGAAAAGGTAAACAGGTCAAAGGTGATGGAAAGAAAGGCTCAAGCAAAGGAGATTCAAGTAAAGGCTCAAGTACGGCTCAAGATATCACCTGCTACAATTGCGGTAAGAAGGGACACAGAGCGGCCGATTGCTGGAGCAAGAAACGGCCGGATGGGAAAGGCGATAAATGGTCAGGTTCAGGCAAAGGAGACAGGAGTGGCAAAGGTGGCAAAGGCAGTAAAGGCAAAGGTGGAAAAGGCGGCAAAGGTAAAGCCGCAGGAAGTATGGAAGAGATGGACGATCCGGATGATGGCATTGAGCCAGCTCCGGAAGCAGATGTCGGAATGCTCATGGCAGACTTGAGTGGAATTAGAATAGCGGATACTTCATCCGCCGAAGAATGGATGAAGTTTAACCTGGACACTGGAGCAGCCCTGACAGCCATCCCGAATGGCTGGGAGGACCGAGTGGTTGTCAGTGAAGGCAACGGGGTTGTTTTCAAGACTGCATCAGGAGAGTTGGTGCCCAGTCAGGGCATTGGAACCTTTGAGGGGTTCGACGAGAGCGGCAACAAATGCCGCGTGAAAGGCTCAATGGCCGATGTTCACAAGCCATTGATTTCAGCATCCAAGTGCTTAGGCTTTGGAAGGATTGCAGTTCTTGATGTGAATGGCGGAAACTTGATTCCGCAAGGGTCCAAAGTTGGAAAGGCTGTTCAGGCGATCCTGGAGAAAGCGAGCGCTGCGGAGCAGCGAAGTTGGATCCCTGTGTATCAAGAGCAGGGAGTGTACAATTTCTACTTGAGAAAGCCAGGGTATAAACCGACCAAGGAATGCTGTGGCATTGCAGAGTTGAATGCTACAGGAGAAAGAGGAGATGCTTCTATGGATTCAGGCCGACCTGGTCCAGAGAGGCAGGAAGAAGAAGATGAGTTGGAATTAGTTGATGAGGTTGAGAAACCCATCCAGATAAGAGCACCGGAGGATCCGACTCCGGCTGAGATCGAAGAGCACGAGGCGACAGGCCATGTGCAGTATCGGAATTGGTGCCGGCATTGCATTGCCGGACGGGCCCCACAGTGGCAATGGACTACACGTTCATGTCACGGGGCGGTGTGGAGGACGAGCGAGTAAAGCCGATCCTCGTGGTGAAAGATGAGAGGACACAGTCCTGAGCGGCGACCTTCGTAGACTCGAAGGGAGCAACGCCGTATGCAGTGAAGTTCGCGGCGAACTTCTTGAAGAACTTGGGACACCGCAAGGTGGTTCTCAAATCGGATGGTGAGCCATCCGTGGTAGCCTTGAAAGAGGCAGCAGCGAAAGAAACCGGCATAGACTGGATTTCGGAAGAATCGCCAGTAGGGGACCATCAAGCGAATGGCCTGGCAGAGAACGCCTGCAAGGAGGTCAAGCGTCAAGTACGAGTCCTCCGCAGCGCGTTGGAAGAGAAGCTCGGTAAAGAGCTCAAAGATGATGACCCTGCATTGGCATGGCTGCCAAGGCAGGCAGGAGACCTGTTGAGCAGGTACAAGAAAGGTCAAGATGGCAGAACGCCTGAGGCCAGAAGATGTGGAAAGCAGTGGCGGAAGCCCGCCATAGCTTTTGGCGAACGCCTATACTTTAGAGAAGTAGGCGAGGGAGTTCGCATCCTGAAAGAAGGACGCTATGTAGGTCACCATGGCCGAACAGGATCCATTTTGGTGATGACGGCCGATGGCGTGCGCAGAGGCACAGGAATCCGGCGGCTGAGTTCAGCCGACCGCTGGGACCCAAGCGATTGGGACCTTTTGCGGGGCTTACCGTGGGAGCACTCCGCGGCAAGGCCTGCCGGTGAGCAGTTGATGCTCGAAGAACGTCTTGTGGTACCACCTCCCAAGGAGGAACGAGTGGCACCACCACAGCAGAGGCGAGTGTACATCAGGAGAGAGGATGTGCACAAGCATGGAGCCACAGAAGGCTGCCCAGGATGCAGGTGCATCTTGGAAGACAAGAGGACGACCTTGCCGCACACAGAGGCGTGCAGAGCAAGGATCACCGAAGCAATGGAAAAGGATGAAGCTGGGCAAGCGAGACTTGAAGCCCATGCAAAGAAGAGGAAAGAACGGCAACAGCTTGACACTGTGAAGCCGAAAGTCGTGGCCGACAAGGACACCGACATCACGGCCGAAGACGCGGCCGGAGAACCAGAGAAGAAAGAAGAAGCAAAGAGCGCGGGATCGGGAAGCCCGCCGCCAACAGCGGCAGAGGGTGAGAAGACCTATCCCGATGACCCGAAAGAGAGATATGAGATGAACAGGCAAGCAGCCGAGATAGAGAAGAAACCAGTGGCAAAAGCCAAGGTAGCAACAGAGCCCAAGAAGAGAACAGGAGAACTTAGGATAGATCCACCCGGGGCAAAGGTCAAGCCGAATCCAGCCCAAGGAACAAAGAGGACGGCAGAGACTGCCGTAGAAGACCTTGATCCCAGAGTGGAAGAGAGTCCAAAGAAAACGTCTCAGTTTTCTCATGTTCCAGAAACACCACCTGCAGGGTGGAGGCCAGATGCAGCAAGCTTGGTAAAAGAGAAGGAGATCGCAAAGCAGCATCTGAAGAAGATCATTCAAGGAACCTATGAGGCGAATGGCATTGAGATCACTGAGCAAGAGATCAGAGACATCGCGCATTTGAGTATGCAGATGTCAGCAGTAGATGTCATGGAAATCTACTCGCCCAAGAGGTTCACCGCGCTTGCAGAGCGGTACAAGTTGCGACCGGGTTTCGCGGTCGACTTGAATGAAACGAAAAGTGATGGAACATACTGGGACTTGAACAAGTCCGAAGATGTCCAAGAGGTGCACAACATCCTAGAGAGAGACGAACCGGCTCTCTTGACCGGATCGCCTCCGTGCCATATGTTCTCGCAGCTCCAGAATCTAAACTGGAGAAACATGGCACCGGATGTCAGGAGGAGGAAAATGGACGAAGCCGTCCATCATCTTCATACGAGCGTAGAGCTGTATGTCAAGCAGCATCGCTCAGGGAGAAAATTCCTCCATGAGGCACCATGGGCCGCAACCAGTTGGAAGGATGAGAAGGTTGAGGCCTTAGCAAAAGAAGATGGTGTGTTTGTGGTGAAAGGTCCAATGTGCAGGTGGCAGATGATGGCCACCGACCGAAGAGGACTCCAAGGCACCGGCTATGTGAGAAAGGAGACCGGTTGGATGACCAACGATGAAGGGTTGGCCCGAGTCTTGCAAGGAGTCTGCTCGAATGAATCGGGCAAAGGACCATGGCACCGACACATCCATCTGATCGGAGGCATTGCTAGGCAGGCAGCGGTATACTGGTGAAAGCACTGCTGAGGAGCCTGCGTGACACACTAGCAGAGAAAGGTGAGTTGAACGCCTTCGATCTGTTCGCAGCAGGCCCAGTTCCAGAGATGCCTCTGATGAACCCAGAGTTCGAAGAGGTCTACATGGATGATGTGAACGGCGGCATTTTGCCAGCCGAGAAAGTGAAGGAGGCAAGACGCCTTGAGATGGACTACTTGAAAGAGAAGCATGGCGTTTATGTGCCCCGGCCGAGAGCCGAATGTTTTGAGGAAACGGGGAAGCCCCCGATTCCAGTCAGATGGTTGGACACCAACAAGGGAGATCCAACAAACCCGAACTACAGGAGCCGATTAGTTGTGCGTGAGATAAAGGCAAGAAAGACCAAAGAAGAACAATTGCCAGCCAACTTGCTTTTCAGCAGCACGCCCCCACTAGAGGCGATGAGACTGCTGTGCTCGTTGTGGGCAACAAAGAGAAAGTCTTGCCACAACCAGCCGCTGAAGCTGGGCTTGTGGGACATCTCACGAGCACACTTTTATGGAACTCCGAAGAGAAAGATCTACATAGAGCTGCCGCCTGAGGACGAAGCCAGCAAAGATGGACAAACCTGTGGACTTCTCGTGAAGTCGATGTATGGGACACAGGACGCTCCAAATATCTGGCAGACGCACTACACAGAGACTCTGCAGAAAGCTGGTTTCCGCAGAGGATTGTCGAATGCGTCAGTCTTCTACCAAGAAGCTTGGGACGTCAGAGTGATGGTGCATGGAGATGACTTCCTAGCACTCGGAGACGCCCAACACTTGGAGAAGCTCAGCCAAGTCCTCAAAGATGCCTATGAGCTGAAATGTCTCGGAATTCTTGGAGACGAGGATGGAGACCGAACAGAAGCCCATTTTCTGAATCGGTTGATCCGAGTCGAAAAGAAGAACGGCAAAGGACCGATTGTGATCGAAGCCGATCGGAGACATGTTGATCTTTTGATTCAGGCATTTGGCCTGGAAAAGGCAAATGGTGTGGAATCACCAGATGTCAAGAAGTCGGCAGATCAGCAGATGCTGGAAAGCCGCAGTCCGCTGCTTGATAAGAGCGAGGCATCGAAGTATCGTTCAGCTACGATGCGTGCTGCGTATCTGTCCCAAGATCGACTCGATATTGGACACGCAGTCATGAACCTTGCTCGAGGTATGGTGTCGCCGACAGAAGCCAAACTTGCAGACTTGAAACGTCTCATCAGGTACTTAAAGAAATACCCTGATGTTGGGCAATGTTTTGGCTCACAACAGGCACCCTCGAGGCTGAGGGTCCAGGTCGACGCTGACCACGGTGGAGATGCTGTGACACGCAAAAGCACGACTGGCATGGTTGCCATTTATGGTACACACGTGCTGAAACACAGCAGTAACATCCAATCCACCATAGCCCTTTCCACAGGCGAGAGCGAATACTACGCACTCGTGAAGGGCGGATCTGTAGGCTTAGGACTCCAAAGCCTATGCGCAGATCTTGGTTTGGATTTGGAAGTCACCATAGAAGGCGATTCCAACGCAGCCAAAGGAACTGTCAACCGAGTGGGTTTGGGTAAAGCCAGACACATCCAAACTCGTTACCTATGGTTGCAAGAAAGGGTTGCCGAAGGCCACTTGAAAGTGCACCACGTTCCAGGTGTTAAGAACAAAGCCGATGTGTTGACCAAATCGGTCCCTGGGGTGCAGCTTCGCAAAACAATGGAGGACCTGCAGTATGCATTCCTCAGCAAGCGAAACAAAGGACAGTTGGATGTTTTGGAGTAAGGTCCCTGGCCAAGCTCCACTACCACAGCTGAGAGTGGCTTAGCAGCGTGAGGTTTCACATACTTTCTTTAAGCTTGCGCAGCAGTACAGTGCTTTGCAAGAGGAGGAGTGTTTGCATGTACAGCCCATAAATACTCCGCTAGAGTACTGCAGACACGACTCATGACGTGTTTTGGCTCAAGGTGAAAAGGCGTTCCGAAACGTCGAAACCTCGTTTTCATATAACCAAAAGCAACACAGCTGGGGATTTGAGCCAAGAGTTCTGAGCTGGGGTACAGGTCAGGTCAGGTCTATTCATAGAGATTTCAAGAATGGCACCCAGCGGGCCAATCAAACGGAGTTGAAGCATGAGTTGGGCCAGATGCAGTTGGGCCTACCCGAGAATGGTATACACTACCATTGGTATGCCTTTATACTTTAACCATACATATGCGGTTGGCAGACGGTTGGCAGGATGTTCTTTTCACCATGCAACATGCATTTGTTACTGTGTTGCCGATTTCTACGATGCATGATGCTTTGTCAAGGCTTAGTCGGCTGCCAGTTTCACAAATATGGGTGTGTGTTAAAATAGAGGGAGACCTCCAAAAAAACTGAAAGAAAGGAAATAGACCAAAACCCATTGGTTGGAGTTCCCCCTATCAAATTATATTTTTTGTAATTATGTTTACAGTAACCCCTTTGAAACAATCTTTTTCAGCAGGAACCTGAGACTGCTGAACATGTGGAGCAGGATGATGATCCGGCGGAGCTGCAACGGAAAAACAACGATCTACGTACCACCCCAGCCTCGCTGCCGGGGCAAGGAATGTGAATGATGTGATAGCTCTCGTGGAAACTCACTACTCATGCATGTAGCGGAATTGGAACATGTTGGAATCCATGACCTACAGTGATGACAACCTGAACCACATATGTTCGGTTCCTATATACAAGCTTTCAAAGAAATCAATCCACAACCCACCAGATGAGAGCAAAAAAACAACCTCATGTGATTCATGTATCTGTATAACAGGGTGTTATTTTCCGCGACCCGGTGGCTTCGGCCAGGCATCTTCAACTCTCGCTGTGCCGAAGCCAGGCACAGCGGCGTGGCGCTGCGGATTGGGCGAACGTGCTGCGCCAACGATCGGCGGTGGAGACGTGGGACATGTGCACCCGGATTTTTATAGAACGATTTTTTCGGGACCTGGGTCTTTGATCAACGTCTCCAGCCAAAAAGAACCTTACTTTGAGACAGGACAGAATCTCACAAAACTACAAAGAAGATCTGAGGAGCAAAGTTCTGACATTAGGAGAGCTACAGAGAAATCCAGTGAAGTTCATTATTTACTATGATCTATTTTAATGTGTTCAATCAGCAAGTGAGTTTGGTCAAATCGGCCGGCATGACGACCGGAGGGAAACATCCTCATGTTTGAGGGTTGAAATATGGCGACAGGACATGCAAGAAGGGCGAAGGCTCAATACACATATCCAATAGGAAAGAGGGCGGTTTGTCATGTGTTTCTAGTTTGTTTGACCAGGCACTCTTGCTTGGACAGTCCAATCTAACATGAACACCAATGAAAGTGTTTCCTGTGCATGGCCAGTGTATGCCAGTCAGCGTTCAGTTATC
This sequence comes from Durusdinium trenchii, assembly GCA_963970005.1. NCBI lineage: Eukaryota > Dinophyceae > Suessiales > Symbiodiniaceae > Durusdinium > Durusdinium trenchii. The sequence goes on from CAXAMN010022139.1 coordinate 63,543, forward strand.
CTCGAGGTAGTTGGGATGATGTATGATGATGTAGGATTTGTCCACCAGAACGGGCAGACCTGGCGCAACAGAACGATTCGTTTGCATCAGCAGCATGCAGGATGCAGACATGGAAACTTGGCAAACACAGGGTAGTTTGATCGTCAATTGAGAGTAGTTCTAGGAACTTTTTGGGTTGATCAATCTTTGATACTGTAGACTCCAAACCCCGCATCATTCCTTCTTTCGGGACAGCGATCAGGTGCAGGCTAAACTTGTCAGAATGTCCAGAACTTGTCAAAACTGGTCCCTGTTGACTTGTCAGAGCGTCTCTGCCCTCTTTGACACCTCGTTGACACCCCTTTGACACCTCGTGCGGCGTTCCAGGTGCCAAGTCGAAGATGATGCGTTCACCCAGCCCAAAGGCCGAAGGGTTCGCACCGAAGAGTTCGCACCGCGGCATCTCCCCGGGGCGGCGGGACGTGGAAAAAAAGGAAAACAAAAACGCACCCTCACGGAAAATCGGTGGTTGTTGGAAGATGTCCATGTTTCCAGATGATGTTTCCACTGATATGCCATGTCCGCTGTGCCACTTCGGCTCCAAATGAAGCTGTTCAATGAAATGAGATCGAACTCCATTGGAAGTGTGCTGGGCTGCTTTCTGTGCGCATGCCACTTAACTTGCGTTCAGAGTGAGACATGTGAGACCTCCAGCTTGCTGCAGTTCCACCCGGTTGATGCCAACGGCAAGTACGACACCCACGGCAGCAGCACATTTGCACAGTCGATAGTGGGCGGGCCTTCAATTTCAAATGTCACTGGCCCTGCCAAGATTTTCAGGACTGGTGTTCTTTCATGGAGTCGTTGTTTTAGTGACTACGCATTTATGGGTGACGCACAGTCCAAAAATTAGAGCCTTGCTGTGGGTACTGATGTTCTTTCCTCTATTATGTGGGAGCTTTCCCAAATCCAAGAATGCAGTGACATGTCTTCCTTCTCTTTTTGGTCTGGCCCTTTGACTTCTTGGTAGAGGAGACCATATAAGACAGGTCTTGTGTACCCTGCGGCAGTAGCCAAGCTTCCGACTTGCCAAAGACTCCACAGCAAGGGGGAATCCAGTGGCGAACAGCGCTCGTACAGGCTGAACGAAGAGCGCGACATCCAAACGAACAAAAACTGTACCAAGAGCCGCAAGTGGCCAGCCTAGCTAGAATGGGGTGGCTTGTTTCCTGATAAATCGGGTTGGGATGGGTTGGGTACCAGGGGCTCAACCCCACTGAGTGTGCCCACACGGCTGTTGGACAACGACAGGGGGTCAAGGCAGTGACAAAACTGGTCAACTGTACAGCGACGCTGATGAGCGCCGCATGTGGTCTACCTTGGAATGATCACGGGATTGTTGCACTGCGCGGTGCTGTGAAGGCTGTGAAGGTTGTTGCACTCCACCTTCGTGTGTCGCCACCATCGGTGTGTTGAATCATCCGGAGGGGCATTGTTGAATCATCCGCATCGAGCGTCGATGTGGATCAACCGAGCCTTTTCCCCTCGCTCCCCCAGCTGCTGGGCATCCGCTGGGGGCATTCCCAGTACCCTCTCTTTTTCGCGTCCAAAGTCCAGGCGGGAACTGCGCGACGACCGCCAGTTGGAAAGACATTAAAAACCGAGAAAAAAGGAGCACTTTCCGCCATGGGTTACTGCGCGAGTTCGCGATCTGACCCTTGCGGAGGTTCACTGCTCAAATCCAGCCCCCTTGTGGAGCGCGGGCGATTTCTGCGACACATTCACGAAACAAAAAAAACCAAGGGCACGCACAGTTTGAGATAGTATGCCCATGTATGCCCTGTGTGCCCTGACAACCCTGCACAACCTGCCATTGTTCATTGCTTTCTTCCTCATGCATTCGCTTCAAAAACTTTGAAGCCTGTCAAGGACAAAAGTACAAGCCTTTGATATCAGCGGGCTGAACATGTATGATGGAGCCGGTGCATTGGTTGCATTTGACAGTCATCGATTATATCGGTTTCAAGCAGCTGACACTGCCAGCAAAGAGAAGTCCTGGATCGCTGTCTATGGCTTGGTGGTCGGCTTCCTAGAGTCCTCCTGCGTGATCCTGCGTGTGCATGTTAGGTTCAATAAAAAAGACTCATTATGACTCATTCATCCACAGGTTTGTATGGTCACATGGATGCCTGATGGTTTGCCATGGCTTTTTGGTTTCTTGATGAGGCTATGATCCTGATTGCCGTCAGCCCTATTGCTTACTACGAGGGCCCTCAAGCTCTTCTGATGGTTATTTCATACTTGTCAGCTGTGACGTTGGTCAAGGCACGGGGCACAACAGAAATCGCAGTCTGATGGGATTTTTTCGGGTTCCCATTTTTTGAGAGGTTTGAATGTTGATTTGCCATCAGTGAACCTGGCCAGGTCTTTGTGAAAGAAACCATCAATCTCGGCTACCCGTATCCAAATACACTGACTGCGATGCACATGCTCGCCGTATGCCTAGTGACCTTGATCTTCGAACGGCCCAAGATGGATGAAGCCTTGAAGGTGTTGCCCATCTCCGTCTTGAACGGCCTCTCCCTTCTCACCAACAACACGGCATTCCTCTACGGAGGGGTGGCTTTTGTGTCGATGATCGCAGCCAATGTCCCCTTCATGACCTTTTCGCTGGAGCTTATTAAAGGAAAGTCACTTTATGAAAAACATCACTTTAGTATGAATGAACACTTCATCATTGTATTCTTTTGTTCACTTCTTTAAGCCCCAAAAAGTCTAGTGCTTTTGCCCCCCACCTGCCTCAAAGCCAACATTCTTTAAGCGAGCTGTAGGTGTGGTTGTATCGTGCCGACTTTTGGCGTGTGGGAAATCAATTTGTTCCTAGTAGCTTCTTGTTACAGTACTAATTAGTAGCGATGGCCTCCAACATACTTGCGATGGCCTCCGCACACCACCAAGGCGTTCTTTTAACTTTGCTTCAGCTTTCTCCGTGGGAATGGTTTGCGGTGGCAGCATTTGCTGCATCCAGGGTGAGGTGAATGCCTCCCTTGCAGCCTTCATTTGGGCAACCATCAGCGCCCTGCTACGGTCCGCACGCGGTGTGTGGCAGCATGAGTTGGTCTCTTTGAGCCTCTCTCCCTTGCGCTTGGTCTTTTGGAACGGGTTTTGGTCTGGCTGCATCACTTTGGTGATTCTTGGGGCCGGTCTTGCGAAAACGTTTTTTGCGAAAACGTTTTTCTTCCTCCGCGTCCTGGGACGCGCATTTGACGTACATGTCCTCCGCTTTCCTTCTTGTTTCGGCTGTCCTCCCGATTCGGCTGATGGTTTTCCAACCATCCACTGAGGACGATGGTGGCCAGCGGCGAATGCTTGGAAGGTTTGATGATCCTCCCAACCATCGGTGCTGAAGTGCAGGTTGCGCTCTTGAATTCCATTTTGGCCGCCGTGTGTCTCAACATCACGCAGTGGTATGCCATGAAGGCTTTGGGTGCTTTGATGTCAAGCACCTTGGCGACATGGCAGTAGCTGTTTTTGCTGGTTAAGTATAGAAAAACGGAGCTTTCCCAAAATCCAGCGCTGAGAGTTGCAAGGGTGTCACTCCAGATACTGTTGCAAGGGTGTCACTCCAGATACTGGCAAAGACACAGGCATCGTCGGCAACTTGAATCTGATCCTTGTGATTGCTCTGTCAATAGCGTGGCTGCACGAACAGGTCACGGCTTGGCAGTTCCTTGGAAGGATACAGTAAGACGCCTTGCAGTAAGCGTGAACTGAGGCAAAATCGAGCCATCATACCTTGGCAATCCTTTACAGAATATTCAAATAGACTTCTTGTTTGCCAGAATCACAGCTGTTGCTGAGAACTGCACTTTCTCACAGCAAGCTGCAAGGTACGTCGGAGTGCTCCTCTTGGCCACTGGTACTTTCACCAACAAGATGCAGGGCTTTTGCCGCTGGGTTTTAGCGGATGAATTCGAATCCTTGGTTTGTTTTGGTTCGATGCGTTCGATGCATTTTTTGCTTTTTTAAATGTCTCATTGGGGTTTGCGAAAACTCTGCCGAGGCTTCTCCAGCCAAAATGGCAACACGACTCCACGTACCGACAATCCTCGCAAGACCCCGGACAGTGAGCCGAAGGAAACATCTCCTGCCACACTTGCGTCATTAGGACTCAAACCGCGTGGTGAGAATCTATCTGGTGGGAAGACACCCTGAGAGATGCCTTGGTCAACCCAAGAGCTAACTCCGATCCAAATATGTTTACATCATTTTCAAAGGTTTTACATCTAGCCATTTCACCAAACTTGCTTGCACTCCTGGCACTGGCTAAAAAGATGTGTGAAGGGTTAAGATCGAGCGACACGAAAGCTTATATAGATATGTATCATGGAGTGTGTGAGTAGTAACAATAAAGCTAGTAGCAACATTGTAATTGTATCCAAACTCTGGGCCCAACATGGCCCAGATGGGCGTTTTGTCAGGGCATTGGCAGCACGCTGAAGCTCAAGAGAGAGGTGTCACGCCCGGTCGCCCAAAACATCGGTGTCAATGGGACCTGTGTCTTGAAGTTCAATAGTGCTGTTGAATCAATCCTTTTGGTTTGAGTGAATGTGGCTTCATAGGCGTTGGCTGGGTCTGTGTTGTGAGACTTTCTCCTGAAATGGTTGACTATACTAGTTCTGGGCATTGTTTGTTTTTCCGCTCCGCCAAGAGGCATTCCAGGTGACATGGGTTTCTCGCAGGAGTTTCTCTCTTGGGGTCCCTAGCTTCGAGGAGGACTCAACTGGAAGGTGCACGGAACCGAGCAGCCCAAACTGCAGCTGCTCCGTGCAGCGGAACCGCGCGCCCCGGCTGCGACTCGAAACCTTGCTTCGACTCACAGGATTTCGGCCCAGGGGAATCCAGAGGAGCCATAAACCATGCTATGATTGCTATGTATCAAAGGAAACGATATATTTATATATACAGTACTGATCAGTACTGTATTGTATGTGCTGATGTTGATTCGTTTGTAAAAGTGAAGTAAACATGTGCAGAGTCCCAGAAGTTCCAGCCTCTGGTCAAAAGAAGGACCCGGTATCTCTGAGTCTCGCCAAGGTCAACGTCATGATGAAGTCCAAGCTTTGCGTCTTGCAGCCGAGCAACGGAAGAAGGTGCAAAGCTGTAGCGAAGCGAAGATGGCAAAACAAGGGGAACAAGGGAGATCTAGAGAGAGACCTGCAGATTTGTAGATTTCTAGATCTGCTAAACCTCTAGAAAACTAGAGGCTTCATATCTCTGGATCTCAAAACATCTGAAAACCTCTCTTGTTCTCAGCTCTAGGCCACTAGATCTGCATCTAGACCTCCAGACCGCTAGATGTTTCTGCGTGGGAAAAGGTGTTTAGATCTTTCTAGACCTTTAAATATCTTTGGATTTTCCCTGAATCTCAAGACCTCTGGACTGGTAGTTCTGTGGAGCCACGTCTAGGTCTCTAGACCTTGTGTTTCTACACCTCCAAAAAAAGGCCTTAGACCTGTAGACAAACTGTTTGGGGTCTCTTGCCGGGATAATAAACAAAGGTCCAGTCTTTCCTGGAGTCTCAAGTGGTTCGAGTTTCACTTACTGATAGTTTTCAACCAGGCTGGCCCAGGCTGGCCATCGTTTACCACATAGTTATCGATCTCCCCGTACGTTGGAAACAGTTTTGTTTGGGATGGGGGGCCCAAAGAACCGCAAGGAATTTGGGCCCAGGTAATGTTCAACGCATTATATAAGTCCTGTTATCTTGCCAATGAGGAGTTTCAATAATGTCCCCTATATATCCCAAGGGCGCCCCAGAGTCCAGAGTCTTGATGTTTCACGAATTAGGCAGGCAAGCGGCAAGTCATGTGTTTTCTTCTGAGCTCTCAAGGCGCTGTTTTCTTTTTTGGAGTGATTATTGCCATACAACGTGTCCGCGCAAACAACCGCTTGGAGGACCTGCAAGCTCTCTTGCAACAGGTCCGCCGATGGCAGCCGTGTTTTTTGGGGGGGGGCGAGGTTCTACGAGGCAGATCTGTCGAAGACCCTCAGAGAGCCTGGTCCTGGTCGGTGTTTGGTTTGTTGGGACCACAAGAAGAGCATCGCAGGAAGCATCCACCCAAAAGAAGGGTCATAAGGAGTCAAGAGATGACAAGTTGTTGTTCTTGTTGTTGTCGTCAGCGGAGATAATGACTCTTTGCATCTATTTGGAGAACACTTGTTGCGGGTTGGACCATGATGACACGAAAACGCCTTTCTTCAGCACGGGTTTGCTGCCCCAATACAGGCAAATGACAAAGTCGTCTCTTGTTTATCTAGATTGTGGATGTTAGCTTGTGGAAAGTCTCAAGTTCTCCGAGATCCACGTCGAATCTGGGGACATGTGACGAATGGAACGATGGATCAAGAAAACCACAGATGGATACCTCAATCCAAGGGAAAGAGCATCTCCGGCCTTCGGACATCCAGGATCATAACATTTGCCAAACAGCATGAGTGTTTCATGGCTTCAAAACTCGGATGATGGTGTTCGTGAGATCAAGACGTCAAGTGGTTGGTTTCTTCACTTTACACTGGGGAGACCCAAAATGGAGCCAAGTAGCTTCATTATGTGTTGAAAGAAGACGTAGAGATGTAGTGTAGTCAAGCGTATACTGTCAGATCAGGTCAGGAAGCTGAATGATGTCCGACTTTTGGGTAAATGCTATTGTCATTAACTGTTATTGCCATAGTTTTTGCACCTGGGATAACATGTACGTAAGAATACCTACAACTCTTACCCGTGCCTTGCGCACTGCCAATAATGTTTATTTGGAACATACTTGGACAAAATAGCTATACTTGATGCTAACCTAGGTTCAAATCTCATTCCAGGCCTTGCTCGAAATTGTTCGACGACATGGCCAGGATGAGGAAGAGCGGGGTGAGAGTTTTGGAACCTTGCATGCCAGGCGGATAGAAGAGTTCTCCGCGTGATGGCGAGAAGAAGGTTACTTTTTTTGTGATTTCAATCATGTGTTGCGGCACACATGTTTGACCCCCGAAACAAGGGAAACAAGATCATCTATGCGTCTTCCTTCCGAGATCTCTCGTCGAAGACCTCCAGCACGGTTCAGAGATTCAGAAGGATTTGCTATCACTGACGGTGAGGTCACTGCGCAAACTGTGCGTTTCACGAGACCCCAGCAGTGAAGGTTCGTCCAATTGGTCAAGAAGTTTTCCTTTCTGAGCGAGTGAACCTGGATGAACAGACTGTATAGACGCCCCCCCGGAAAAAGCGAAGCCTGCCATTTGTTCAGAGCAGCATCTGTTTGTTCCAACTCCCGACCGAACATCTATGGGAAGGAGTGGGAAGGGTCCTGCCAGATCATGATGGTCATGTGTTTCTTCCAGCGTTTTTGGAAGGCTTCAATGCGCAGAAGCCTCCAAGGAAGCACTTGAGGTTCCGGAGTGTCCGGGTGCGGAGAACTGGTGTGTCAGACGGTCGGAAGACCCGACCAACAACCCTGAGAAACGGGACAAAGATGGTGGAAAGTCGGTGGAAAGTGGTGATTTGACTTGTTAGACTTCCGCATTGGGAAGCATGAATTTCCATATGGTTCCATTGTGAATGCTCGAATATGTGATTGTGTTGAAGGGTTTTGTCATGTCCTTGCTGGTAAGTTCGCTCTTCAAATCAACCAAACCCGGAGGGGGGGGTGGAAAGATGTTGGAAGCTCGGATCATATTTTGTCCTGGGTGGCTTATCCAGATTAGGACAACATGTTTGCCACAGATGGGGAACAGAGCCACCAGCGGGTCGACATGTTCGCACAGGTTGCTGGGGTGAGTAGATCGTTACCCCGACCAACGTTTAAAAACGCGGGGCAATACAACGTTTGAGTTGAAGGGCGTCTACCCCTGACTTCGATTTATATAGCTCGAAGAGCGTCTGTCCGGCTTAGGAGTTGCAAACTTTGGATCCAGTGGATACCACGGGGTTAAGTACCTTGCGATCTATCTTGAGATGTGACATGGATCAGTCTGCGGGCTCGCAGCTGGGATGACCCGCCAGTCGGTATTTTTTTAATGGGTTCCACCAAGAGGGGTCTCACACTTGTGGTGAATTACTGGAATGCAGCTGGGACACGTGAATTTAGCTCCCGAAGCATCCAACACAGTCTCGTCTCAGAAGAATTCATTTGACCATCGCGATGTGAGTGGGCAGGTGCAACTGGCTTCCATCACTTCTCATGCAGAGAGGCTGGGACGCGGTGGTCAGACGGTCCAACGCACTGCCGAAGCATCGCCGGCAGGGGGGTCGGACCTTCTCCACCGAAACGCAGGGGTCCCCGAACCAAACCCTACCCAAAACCTGCGTGTTTGAGGGATTCTTAGGGCAGGTCCAGCTCATCAGATCGCTCCCACTCGCTCCAAACCATGGAAAAGCGCGCCTCGGACGACTCGACGCGCCTCGGAGCGTTGGAGTCGTCCGGGAGTCGACGAAGAGGGCGACGAGCCAGGGGCGAAATCCCCGGAGCTGACGTGGAAGAAGTTCTTCCTGCAGGTCACCCAACTTTGCGAAAATGGTGGGGGGGGGTTCCCCGACTCCAAAGATCTCAAAACCAGGTGGAAAGCTCGGTGGACCTTTCTGTTCCAATCTGAGGGAGTCAGTCAGACCTGGTATGATTTCACATCCCCCCTTAACCTGGGTCCGGGAGAGGGGGGGGACCTCAAGTTAAGTTGCATTTTCTGGGGGACCCTAGGGGGTCTAGAAATGGAACTACCCCCCCCTGGCAACTCAGACCAACTGCTGTTCCGTTTTGCCTTCAGCACCAGCAAGCCACACAAAACAATTAAAGGCGCGCACACACAAACAAAGGAAAAAGGACACACAAACACACTCTGACATTGGTTTTCATTGACTCAGTTACCACTATGGGAAGGATGGCGGTGGAACGGCATGGTGATTGGGTCAGATCACT
>CAXAMN010022139.1:72497-112497 GCA_963970005.1 Durusdinium trenchii
GGGGGTGGAGGCATGAAGAACCATGGAAACAAACCAAGCAGATTAGACAGCGTGGTCAAAAGTTCAGGTTGCAGGTACGTCGAAAGAGCGTCCTCTTTCGATATCCTAGTCTCAACCTGGAGCTTCGTTGGCTCACGCCAGGAACAGACCCGTGAGCCCCCTGCTTGTGAAGCGGTGGTGGTAAAACTGACATGTGGATCGAATGGACGAAACCCTTGGTCCAGGGGTGGACACACACACACGACACACACCCAGTGGTGATTGTCACATGGTGCAACAAATTGCGCCCCAAAAAGTGCATTCACAAAATGTTGCAAAAGCATGCAAACCCTCCATCATCATGCATCCACAACTGCCCAAACAAGAAAATCATCAGGGGGGCAAAAACAAATAAACCTCCCGACTCCCACTGGGCTCAAAAATGCAACTTACATTTTTGAGGTCATTACCCAGTATATGACACCTGGGGCCTGAAAACATGTAAGTTACATTTTTGTTTAGGCTATCTGCAAAACATGTATATGATTATACAGTTTTTCAGGTCCCAAACATTGGGAACAGTAAGTAACACTTTTTTACGTCCCCCCTCAGGAAACGGCAGGGATGATTTCACAATATTTCACAGGAGTTCGATGGCACAAGTCACAAGCCCCCGATGGTCCACCAGCCAGATCGTCCACCTTCATCCACGTCACTTCTCATGCTACTCACATCTGCTCACTGAAACCACTTGTACTTATATATTGAGGACTGGACCCAACTCCATGCTTTGGGTTGGCTCTACCAGTGGAGTCGGGATGACGCCTGGTGGCGGCTCCGGGCCCCCCTTAAAGGACTTTAGGTCGGTCCAAGCGTGAGCACTCTGCTGATAGGTTGGCCTTTGAACGAGAAGATCTGCTTTGCAGGCCCGGAATTGACCAGAAGGTGATACGAATGAGAGAAGACGGTGAGACAGTGAGACCACGGGGAGACCATGGGGAGACCCAGATCACGGAGACAGATCTCAAGAAATTGTCTGTGTGTGTTTGATCTCCGGTGCACCGACATATGGCCACTCCAACCGTTCTCCAAGCCACGTGGCCAACGGCGGCTTGGTTAGTTGTTCGGCCAACCTGGCGGTTCTTTCTTTCAGCGACGCCAAGCGGGACGAAACTCGTCGATGATCCCATGCCTGAAGCAAAAGTAGAGAACCGAGTTGATGCACAAGAAAGTCCGGATGCGGATCGACCGGTTTTTTCCCGCAAGGCGACTGAATGTGAAGAGTCTCAGATGTGAACATAATTACTTGGTAATTATGGACACAAGCATGGGAGAGGACCTACCGTACGCTTTCATCCGTCCAACGTGCATCACCAGGTCACCGAAGAAAACAGGGGATTGGGATGGATTGGGGTTTTCCCACTCGAATCCAACAGGTGGAAAAACATGAAATCATGAACCATCATGAACCTGTATTTCCCAGGAACACTGAGGGTGTCAGAGGAGGTTTCCAAAGATCTTGGGAGGGAAAATAGAAAGGGTTTCCTCTCACTGACAACCCCAAAGCCTGCAATTTGGAAAAATCTCCTGCAAGCCCTGATTGGACATGATTCAAAAAGACAGACCCTACAACTCCTACGGACTCCCGGAAATAGACATTAAGCACTGATCAAACATGTAGATCAAACATGTCCGCTCCATGGTTGATTTTGCATCAGGCTGAACGAAGACCGCGCCTTGCTGCCTGTCTTTGTGAAACCTAGCCGCTCGACTGCCCGATGAATGGACCATCGCCGGGCGGGTGGAAGACCACGGCGCGAAGAAGTCCGAACGAAATCGTGGGGATTTCGTGCTGTTGAGTGTTGATGAATAAATTGAATCCATTCAAATCCCTTCATATATGGAAAATACTTAGTGTTTTGCTACTAAGATGTTTTTCATCAACAGTCAGCACTAACTAGCTAGCTTTTCTTTGTGTAAGGCAAGGTTGGTGAGTGGCTGCACATCGGTTGGGTGACACGCAAGTGGGGCCATGCAGAAGCAAAGCTGCAAACTGCAGACTGCATCCAGAGGAGAGGACGTCAAAGACTTAATGTGTGCCTTAGAAGAACCTAACTATTCTAGTCGTATCCCATGTTGAGCAGAAGTAGCAAGATGTATTGTCATCACAACAATCCAACATTGAATAGATAGGTGAATGCTTGAACAAGAGCACGGACAAATGACTGTATGGAAGTGGTGCGTTCTGTCCATTCACCCGAATCGTTCACAGCGAACAGCGAACCGACATCGTCCGACCATCATGTCACCACTCATGGACGACCTTCTGAAGCGATTCGAGCGATTCAGCAGCGATTCTGGTGGAAGGCACACAACTGGTGGTCCTGGCCTTGGTCCTTCTCTTCGGCCCGGTCGAAAAACATGCATCAACTCTCACATCTCTGGACAAAGGTCATGACTTTGCCGCATTCCCGGCAGATTCTGCTGGATCACGTCCCCGCTCCTTAAACCGCGACCTATGCTTCAACGAAGCCTATACATCTTGAGGGGGAAATGGAAGTCGGCGACTTGTTCCAGGTTTTGTAGATGCTTTCCGGCTTTTTTTGTCGATGCCACCGTCCGGTTGCGACCGACGCCTTTGCCACGCACGCGCCCACGTGACCTCTTCGGACGTCTCGTCTCCCAGGCCGAAGGCCCTCCGAGCGCTCGCTGCGCCGCTTGCGTCAGACGACGGGATTCACCTTCGTGGTGCTCCTGCTGCTGGCGATCTGCGCCGCTCAGAGGATGTCAACAGGGTTGTCAGAGGGTTTGGGAGTCGGGTGTCGAAGGTTTGTTGTTGGGTTTCGCTTTTGGTTAGACTGGTGAGGTGTGTCGACAAAGACTGGGTTCATGTTGTTGGGTTGCAATGGAGGGATATGGAGGTACAGATCAGATGATTTTGATGTTATGTATATATATAGTCTATATAGTTATTTGAGAAGGTACCAGGTGGTTTTGATGGTACGTAGAAACCGGGTCAATAGGAAACGGTCTTTTTCTTGGCTCGTAGATCCCAAGAAGTGTCACTGCACCTACCCTTTCTCCAAGCAGTGCATAGCAGTGCCAGCTTTTGCACACAAAATGGGCGCTTGTCGGAAATGTCACATCGGTCTTGGGGCTCCTGAGTTGTCGTGGGTGCGACGACCGGAAGATCATTGCAACTCACTTAGCAAGGGTTCCACGCGGGTACTGAGAATTTGATCATGCAGCATGTTTTAGCCTTTTGGAAACCGAAAGACCCAGAACCGATGTCATGCTTGTTTGACATATCACCGTGTCACCGTGCCAGTGCCCTGCCGGACCTGGCCCTGGCCGCCAGATGGGATCGTTGCTTCCCATCCTGCCACAACAACCCGGAGAACTGACGATGGTACAGCGATCCGCTCGAGCGGTGCAAATCAGATGTGTTTTTTTGCACCGAGTCAAGACAATTGCCAGTCAAGAGTCCGGAATGGACAGAAATAGGTGATAGATGGGATTGTAGGAGAAATAATCACTTTAGTTTGATGATTAAAACCTTACTACCCTCTTATCTATCCGCTTATCCAAACATAAGTGATTAAACAACGGTCCGGTGGGTTTCCAGAATCCAGTTCAACCATTGCCTTCACAGCGCTGAACCAGGGGCACCCTCGGGTCTGAGGCTTATGTGAAAGCCCTTCATGTGATCGATCTCGGCCACTGGGCTGATCCGCGGAGGGAGCGAGACACTTCGAGTGGAAGTGGCAAACCGGACCGCTTGTAGAGGACAATGGTCTTTGTAAGGGTACGGTACATATTACATATGAATACATATGACATCATATTACATTTATAAATTATGCATAATGCCAATGCAAAATATGTGTAAAAAAAATGCGCTTATACAACTATTCCTACAGAACATGAACCGATGCAGTATGCATAGTGACCCCCGACGCACGCACTGCCGGCAACAATGAATCTAAGGTCATGTAGGATCTTTTTATAGTTTTTCAATGTTTTTTCACACTGTTTGCATTTCATTCGCGGCATGGACTTGTTTGAAGGATTTGTGACATGTTCAAATTTCTTAGGAAGATGATGGAACATGTTATAGACAGAACCGTGGAAAGAGCTTCTTCATTGAGGTGGGTGATGTGAAGTCGGACTTTCTGTTTGAGGTCCCACCATGTTTGGAGCATTCGTTTGCATTCGTCAAAAAGTGCTAGTCTGAAGTGGAACGAGGGGTTGGAAGAGTCTCTGCTTCAAAAGCAGTTGGAAGATGTTGGAAGTCATCTTTGTCAGCTACAGGGTCAGCGGTTCCGGACCTCTCCAAGAGTGGCGGTTTGCCTGGCCTGGGTCGATTGGCTGGTGCCATTGGATGTTTCCTTTACAAGCTTGAAAGGATCACAAGCGGGCCTTTTTCCTTCACTTGAGAACAAAAGCCTTCAGGTGTTCACACCTCTATTCACAGACTCCCCCTCTGTCGCTCTGACAGACTGGTGGACATGGAAAAGTCCAAAAGGAGGCTCAAGGCTTTGTTGCAAGGCTTTTCGCCTTGTAGTATTCGGCCCTCATCTTTTCGATGGACCAGCCCTTTCCAGAATGCGCTTTCTGGAATTTGTTCCACGGATTGGTCGGGGATGGTGACCTCTTCCGACCTCCATGGTGGCTGGTCTGAACCACCGCGCGGTGCAAGCGCTCGGATGCCACCATCGCCTTCTCGGCGACATGTCCAGCCACGATCGCCTGCTCGGCGGCTTGTTCAGCTGCATGCGCTGCTATCTCAGCGCTCTCGGCGGCTTTCCCGGCCTCATCAGCAGCGGCACAAGCTGCTTGGATCACACGCTCACTTGGCAAATCCAGCGGTCGACTTGAGCTGGACCCACCACCTTTCTTCTGCCCCATAGTTCTGGCCATAGAGCTCCTCAATCTGAAACCCCTTTCTCCACTCTTGGTTTGAGCTTCCAAGGTGGTTTCTTCTTCACTGCTGGGGCTATTGTCAGCCTCGTCTTCTGTTGGTGAAGCTTCACCAACCCCTTTCTTCCTTGTAGTAGAGCTCCTCGATCTTGGTCGCCTTGAGGGCAATGGTGTGGTTATGACCCCTTCCTCAAACTCCAGCTCATCCCCTGAAACGTGCAGCTTGCTGGACAGCAATTGCAATCGACGGAGGCAACAATGCACCGAAGTGCAAACCGTCCTCGCAACCCAGATTGCCCCTATCACTATCAGCACTAGGCCGCACAGCCAGAGGTTGCCGAAGATCTCGTCAGAGCCGGCACCACCATGCGCCTCTGCGGCTTGCACTAGCAAACCACCGGCCAACAAGGCCCGAAGAGCCACTTGGTGTTCTTGAGGCTGTGGTTGAAGCGGCTGTCCTCCACCCATCATCCTCTTCACTTGAACTTCACTTCGCAAGCCCAAGTCCTGCTGGAATCCAGTGAAGCTTTGACCCACGAGCGGCTTGGTCATGCCGTCTGCCACGAGCTCCGTGCCCTTCAGGTGGATGAGCTTCCAAGGGCCACCAGGAAACAGGCTTTGTCCCTCCAGAGCTTCTCTGAGGATATTGGAACGGACCCTCAGATGCCTCGTCCGCCAAGAGGTGGCGGAGTTTCCATGGGCTAACCCTATTGCGGCAGCATTGTCACCATAGATCACTCTTTCAAAAGTGTTGCCCACGAGCTGCTCCCCCCACATGGCACACAACAAAGCCTCTGTGGCTCTTCCAGCATTCAAGGCCTCGCAATAGGAAACCAGCTCTGCTTCTGCGGTGCTGTGACATACGAAAGGTTGGGTGGAACTCTGCCAAGCCACCGGTGCACCAGCAAAGCATAGTACCAGGCCTTGCATGCTCTTGTGACCGTTGCCTGTGCCATAAGCTATATCAGCAAACACTTCAAGCAGCTTTTCGTGGCGCTGAACTTTGAGTTGGCTTCTGGCTCCCCATGGATTGTGCATGTACCTGGGGTAGTGAAGATCTCCAGGTTTGTGCTTCACGTAAGCCAGGAGTTCATGGCCAATTTCAATCGCCTTGCCAGGGTTTCTGGTGACAAGCCTGCTCAAAGCTGCGACGCCGTAGGCCAAATCTGGTCTTGATCTTGTTGACAACCAGAGAAGTGATCCGGCCAAGGCTTGTGCTTCCTTGATCTGGTTGCGATCGATGTCAGGCTGCTGTTCTCCATCGGCCTCACTGACCTTGAAGTTTGGGAAGGCAGCTGCACGAGTGACTTGCCATCTGGCTAGGATTTCTTGCTCATACTTATTCTGAGCGATGTGGTACCCATCTCCATCAACATCAAGGGCAATCTCAAAGCCACAAAAGTGAACTGGATTTGTGCTGGAAGCCCATTCGATGCTGGATGTGGCCCACGTGGCTCGCAGAGCATCCAAAGCAGCTGAAATGCTCCCCTCTTCACCTGTCAGCAGGATGTCATCGACGTACACGGACATCAAACCTGACCAAATGCGTTCACCAGAGATCGAACCCACCTCCTCCAACCGCCAGAGATTCTCATCAGCGGTCTTGCAGAAACTCCCCCGGACTTCGCGATCCCCTTTTTGCCTGGTCCATGACATCTGAGGCAGCTTCGTGTCTCTATACTGTGACCAGTCACGAGGTGATGTCGTCAGGCCGTACATGGCCAATTTGACCGACCAAACCTCCCCTTCTCTTGCAAGCCCCAATCGCCGGTAGACGGATGGAATCTCCATTGCAACCAGCTTTCCGTCTTCCCGACGAGGAGCGTTCAAAAAGGCGACACGAATGTCGGTTGCTGCCATGGCCCAGCCTTTCAAAGATGCCGTTCTCACTAGGGCTCGTACTTGGCAACCGTCAGCACCACCCGCGTAGCTATCAGCATCAAAGCGGGTTTCAGAATAGTTGCCACAACATACGGCACGGGCTCGGCGAGCACCAGTACCAGCTTTTCTGGTGTACACCATCTTTGCAGGGAGCAATTCAATGGTCTTGCCTTCACGGGCAGCACGATCATGAAGATCTTCTTTTGTAATCTGCTCCACTGCCCTTTTTGTAGTAACCAGCTGGGTGTGCTCAGCCGTGATTGATGGAGTCCAGTTTTCGAAATCATCCAGGACTTCCCGAGCGGCCACTGTCTTGGTGACCAAGAATTCTTCCTCCATCTCTTTCTGCTCTTGCAAGTGGTTGTTGTGGTCACAATGCAAAAGCTCCTCTTCTAGCTCAACCTTGTTCATGACGGCATTTGTCAACACCTCCATGTATGACCCTTGATCAGGGTTCGTGATGTCCAGATGGCCAATCTCTTCACCGATGTAAGTGGCCAAGTTCGCCTGGACGGAGCGGATGAACTGGACCCTCGTGAGAGGAATGTTCCCAGGTGCTTCATCATCTTTTGGGGCCACCAGGCTTGAGCCACCGCACTGGTTGTTAGGCGCCCCCTCCTTCTCCCCTCCTCCGGACGAGTCCTCCACCATAGAAACCGAGCTTTGAGTTTCAGCACCCTGGGAACCCCCTTCACACGAGGCCTCCCGCTCAGGGGTTTCGATGGTCCAGCTGTCACTGCTGATCTCGACCTGGAAGAGCTCCGGATTGTTGGGACTGCAAGCATCAAACAACTCCCGATGTTTGCAAAGCCAGTTTTGGCACCAGGCATCCTCCCCTTCCATGTGTAACATGGATACTTGTGGGATTGCCGTCTTTTCAGTGAGCCGTCGACGAGGAACCCCATCTTGCCACGCTGGTCTTCTTGGAGGATCGGACAACACAGGAAGATGGACCAGGGCCTCGTCGGCTTCAGGTTGATTGGAACTGGGGACCACAACATCATCCGTGTAGAAGAACCTTTTTGTCTCCAGGGATTGCACATAGTAACTTGTGGTCGTCATGGATGACTGCAATGCGGGACCAAGCACCACCACCTCATCTCTGATTTCACGCCATGGCTGGTAACGATCCTGCCATGATTTCTTCAGGGCGTAGGCCCGGGAGCCAAATCTCAGCAGAGGGCCTATTGGGAAGCCCAGACTTCGAAGTTGACCCCGAAGACGACGTTCTCCGATGTGGGTTGCAGCAAGCGGCCACATCTCAAGACCAAGGCCTGTAGTGGTGAGCACTGTGCGAACATGCTTCTTGACCACTCCCAGTTCACCCTCAACACGGCCATTGGATTTGTAGCTATCACCGGATGTCAGCGTTGTTGTGATGCCCCGATCCAGAGTCC
This sequence comes from Durusdinium trenchii, assembly GCA_963970005.1. Taxonomy (NCBI): domain Eukaryota; class Dinophyceae; order Suessiales; family Symbiodiniaceae; genus Durusdinium; species Durusdinium trenchii. The sequence continues at coordinate 80,675 of CAXAMN010022139.1, forward strand.
AACGACGCACCGGTGCTGAAATCAACTCTCTCGCCCTGTCGCAATGGAGCCTGTACAGAGGAAGTCCTAGGCCCCGTAACTTGGCGTAGATCTTCGCCAGGGCGGGCAAGATGTGGGTCACCGCACGGCCTGGGAGCACCTCAACGAAGGTCAAATTTCGCACCATGACATCCTGGGCCTCCTCGATGGTTTTTTGCCATGCTTCAAAGGCTTCATGCCCCTTTTTTACAGCCCCACCATCTTTTTCTCCACCATCCTCCCCCGGGATCGCATGCGGTTCTTCACCCAGCATATCCTCTCCAGGATCATCACGGCCTGGTTCGGTAGGAGTGTACTCTTCAGCATCAATGGATGGAGGCTCCACTGCCGCTGACCCCGGTTGTGCGAGGTCTCCACATTCAACCTCCGCCAAAGCTCGGCCAGATCCATCCACCGGAAAGGTGTAGACCGCCACCATCATGTACTTGCAATCCTGTCGATGTTGATCTTGGCCGATCACCATCTTGCCAGAAAGATCCACACTCAGGGTGTATGCTTCTGGGTGTGAAATCCTTTTGTGTGGCTTGCTGCGAGCAGCGGATCTGACGCAATGTTTGCAATCGCGTCTAGCTGGCATGTGGTCATTGAGGTAGTGCTGGCGCCAGCCATCCAAAGCCACTTGGCCTAACGGACGAAGGGCAGCTTCCAAAGACGGCGTTGAGCCACGATGGAGATGGTCTTGCAAGGCCAACACTAAAGCAACTTTCAAGCCCGGGGCCCATGCGGCCCATTGTTTGGACTCAGCGCAACGCTCCTGCATAGTCATTTGGTTGCGAGCAGGGGCCGGATCTTCTGGTTGGACACCACTTGGCGGACCGCGAACTTCATTCAACACTTGAAGGTCTCGCATGACAAAGGCCAGCGAAGTGGGCTTTTTCTTGATGTGGCCCATTGGACCTTGATCAAAATTGATCAACTTGACTTGGTAGGTCGTGGCGAAATCTTGCCACTCCTTGGTGCGCCATATGGACATGAATTGCTTCCGCCGTACCTCTTCTTCCGGGCGGTACTTGGCTGGGTCTTCAGGCTGCTCGATGGCCAAGGCTGTCTGAGGCTCCTGAGGAAGGCGAACATCTTCACAAAGGACGTACAAGGCCAACATTCGGAAGAGCAGCACACTGTCTCCATTCACCAGCTCCGCATCCGAAGGAGACAAAGTCGGCAGGCCATACGGATATTGTTCCGTCCGCAGGATGCCAGGACCGCCATCGTCTTGGTATCGGAGTGCCGACACCGTCCGGCAAGGTGGCCCACCCACCAGGGCCTTCACTCGGCCTGAGGCCGCCAACGACAGCAGGAACCGGAAAACATGATCATCATGAAGATCTGCTGCAATGGGGGCTTGCAAATCAATGCACAAGACTTCAACACCATCCCGCTGCAAGGTCTTCTGCCAGTAGTCCGTGTCAGGGCCCGAAAACAAATGCAGGACAATCTGCTTTGCCTTGTCCAGCCTACGGCGTTTCCGCCGATTCCATGGAAGAAGGTGTCCATCAAATCCCTGATGTAGTGACGTCAGGTCAGGGATGATCCTCATCAGGATCTCATCAGGCAGGGCTGGAAACAGGGCCTTCAATTTCACCGTCAGGGCCAACTCCGTCGAGTCTTGAAGAGAGGCCAAATCGCTGCTCTGTGGACTTTCCAGCAGCGCTTTCACCAGCAACGCCTTCTTGATGACATGATTCTGGCGCTGCTCCAACTGATCAATCATCTCTTGGCCCACCGCCCGAGTGACCATTGGACACCCATGCTGAACCATCACTGTGAGTTCTTGGCCCCTTTCATCACGGAGACCACATAGGCTTCCTTTCCATTCAAACTTGTACCCCAGCTCGGCGATGCCACCCAAAGGCACAATCCAGGACTTGCCCATCGCCTCGTCCTGAGGGTCCGAGAGCAGGACCTTTGATGAAGGCTTCAACCGAAGCTTGGATGTGATGCCATCAGCTAAAGTGACCTGAGTGGGTGCTGCCTCTTGCCATTCCTGCCAGGTCTTCGCTGGTCGTAAGGCATGTGTGGCACCGGAGTCCAAAAGCACCAGGTCACCTGCTTCATGCTCGAGCTGGCTGATCTTGATGACGCGCAGTTGTGGGACACGGAGGGACTTCAGCAATTTGGTCGCTTCCTGCAACAAAGCCTCACTTGTTGTTGAGGTTGCCCCAGTCTCACCCCCTTTTGATGCCCCTTCATTGGACTGCGAATCTTGTACTTGTCCTCCTCCATCAGAGCACACCTCCATCTCCTGCACCTTGATGGGAGCTTGGTTGGCTGCAGTGACGTTGGACGAGGATGATGATTTTGAAGCCCCTTTTCCTCCCCCTGAGCCCGAACCGGGCTCACCACTATTCTTGCCATCCTTGGAGTCTTTGGCAGGGGAAGGTTTTCCTTGTGACTTCAATCGGCATTCTGTTTTGCGGTGTTCTTTGCTGCCGCAAATCCAACATCGGGCATTTTTGTCCTCAACGCCCTCCCAGCTGTGTGACCATTTGCAATTCTTTCCAGCCTTGCAGCCAGCATCCGACCGAAAATACCGGCATGGTGTGGAGGTTGTAGAGACCCCTGCATTGCCACCCTTACTCTTCTCCCCTGTGCCAGCGCCCGAAGTTTGTTGCTTCTGTGAGGCTTCCAACTGTTTAACTTTGATGGGCGAAGGTGTGGTAGGTGGAGCATTGATCATCAACGACAATGTTTCAGCTTCAGCCAACAAACACTGACTAAACCTCCAGATGCTTTGGTGAATAGGCTGCTGATCAATGGCCAACTGCAAACGACTCTGAGCCAGTCGAAATGACGCTTGGGCGTCAAGCGAAGCCACCAAACTGCAAGCAGGCTCTAAGGCCTTCAACAACAATGTACCGTCCGGCAGCACCGCTTCAATCTCTTGAGCCCTGGCAAAATGACGACGCCAAGAGCGGAGAGATGCAGCCAAATCAGTGGCTCCTGTCGCCTTGTCCAGCGTTGTCAACTTGGCCAAAAGAATCGCCTTCTCTCCAGAGCCGCCCGGTTGGTAGCGGACCATGAGGCGAAACAAAAGGGCTGTGGAATTCAGCTCTCTGGCCGTGATCAAGGCCTGTTGCTGGTCAGCAGGGATGGCACGCAACAGCAAGTTCACTCCTCGCTGCTCTGTTCGCTGGTAGCAGCTATCATACAACTCGTCGGGAAGGCGAGGTGCAATCTGAACTCCTTCCAGCGGAGACGAAGTCTTCCAGCGATCATAAAAACACTGAGCTTCACGCAGGGTCAAATTCCACCATCGAGCACTGACCGACGAAAGGTCCCGAAGCACGGGTCCATTGACTGCAAGCCAGTCACCGAGCTCCAAAGGCGATGCATCGGCTGCCAACTCTGCGAGCTCTGCCTTGCTATTGCCACCGCCTTCGCCCCACGGCAAAGGCATTGGTGAAGTGCCACCATCACCCGGCCAACGGCCATAGTGCGGCTCACCCCGCTCTCGAAGCTCCGGACTGGGTTTTCGATTCCCATAGTGACTATCCCCAACTGCACCAGGGGAAAAACGATCAAAAGCACGATCCACCCCAGGCCGACGGTCGGAACCCCAACCATAACCCTGGCACTCCGAGCCACGATGAAAGCCAGCTTCATGAGACGAAGTGGGAGGCACATCTTTCGAGCAAGCTGCTGACTGCGCCCAGCTGGCCCCTTCTCGCATGCGCTCCAAATGTTCAGCCCGAGGTTCTGGCGGAGCGAAAGGCACAAATGACTTGCCTTCACGCAAATGCAGCGGCACCCACTGAGAGTCCTGTCGCCGCTTCACTTCCAGCGACTCATAGTCCTGGAACATAAATCCAGCCGAGGCACTCTGAATTTCTGCCGAGACACTAGTTGGGAACGGCGGTACAGGTGGTGCAATCACTTCAGGCGGTGGAGGTCCACACGGAATTTGCGTTCCGTTGGGGGTGTACCGAACATGGTGTCCAGAAGGAGGCCTTCGTGTAGTAGGACTTCTCCCCCGTGGAGTGCTAAGCGAAACTTCCCCACCATGAACCCTATTGGAAACACCACCAGTCAAACGATCATCATGACCAGAGGGGCCCACACCACCATGAACATGTTCATGAGCACCGTCACCGCGAAGCCCATCACCTGTTCCCCCATCAACCGTTTCCCACGACGAGGGAGTGGACATAGTACCCATGGGTTGCTGCTGTTGGAGGCTTCTAAGGCGCTCTACTTCAGCTTGAAGATGACTATTTTGCTCCCTCAAAAATAGCACCATTTCTGCTTCAAAAGCTCGTTGAAGACTTTCAGGGTCCTTCCGAGCCACCTCACTAGTTCCAGTGAGCTTGACCGCAGGGGGCGATTCCTCAGGCGGCACCGGCCCCATGGAGCGATCTGGCCGACGATCAACCTTTTGTCCTGGCTGACCCTCCTCCGGCATTCGACCTTCAGTTTGGCGAGCTCCCCCACCACCGCGACCTTCCGATCTGTGGCCATGGCCATGGCTTGGAGGTGTGACGAAACCACGTCCCGACTGGCGCTCGGCTGCTGACCCGCGGCCTTTGCCTATTCGACCACCCGTGCCTTCAAGCGGCACTGCCTCCGGACCTCCCACCGGCCCTTCCAGATCTTCGTCGCCGTCGCAGGGAACCGCCGGCAACGTCTCCGGTCGTCGGCTGCGGAGTGCGACCTCGTTGCGAATCCTCTCAGACCACCAGGGATTTATGAGGTCAAACCCTGGCGGTGAGGATCGCGCCCTCTCCATGGCCCGAGAAAGGCGCCTAAAAAGAGCTTGGGCTCATAACCCTTGAAAGGATCACAAGCGGGCCTTTTTCCTTCACTTGAGAACAAAAGCCTTCAGGTGTTCACACCTCTATTCACAGAACAAGAATGCCACCACGCGCACGAAACACCGGTGTCTACGTTCTCTTAGACAGGTCCATATGAATGAACAGAGCCAAAAAGGGCTCGAGCCTTTTGGGACACACCCAAACACCTCGCACGCGCTTGGGACTCGTCCGAGCGGACCTCGATCCGAGCTCGGTCTGTGCCGAGGAGATGTCTGGAGTCGCCATGGAGCCGCGAAGGCGCCCAAATCGCATCTCCGTCGGTGAGGCGAGGGACGGGAGGAAGGGACCAATGTCCCCGGTGCGTTTCGGCGGGCGGTGCGTTTCCGGCGGTGTTGGTGGGGTGGTGTTCTGCGCAGTGTGAAGGAACCTGGGGGTTCCACCACAAGAATGAGGGAGAAAGCCTGGAAGCATTTGACCATTTTGCTTTCGCCACGCGGGTTCTCGAGGTAGGAAGGACCGTTTTGGAGACCATGTCCCCATGTCCGATGGTGTTCTTGATTCATGAATCGATCACCATGGGCGACTTTCCAGTTCCAGTACACTCCATCATAAATTGGAATGTGCCCCTGCCTGAAACCTGTTCCCCCCCCTTGAAACGGACCTGGAATCCCGGAATCCCTTTATGGATAACAAAAGCAACTGGCTGAAACAACCTCATACAACCTCTTCCCTGAAAAACCCACCCCGTCGCCAGGTCGGACTTCGGCTGCACCGAGCGCTAGAGCGGGCAATCACCGGGAGCTCCCGATGGACCCCCCAGCGATGGAACACCAGGTCTTTTGGCGCGCAGGTCTCGGCGCGGTGAACAACAAAGTGGGAGAAGAACAAAAACAAGACTCCTGCTATGCCTTCTTGTGTGTGTGTCCTATGGTGCTGTGTTTTGAGGTAGGAAGGTAGAAGCTGTAGAAGATCTTCGGGGTTGGGGTTGGCCTGTCGTAATTGGCATTCTTTGTTGCTGCTATCCTGGCCCGCCCGCCGTTGTCGATTTCGTTGTCCTTGCTCATTGCCGTCATCATTCCATTAAGTATTTCCAAGTTATATATATTATTTTTGTGGTGTTGTTTTTTTTACTATTGCGATTGTTCTTGTTGTTGCATGTTGATTCTTTCCGGGGTGGTGGTTTGGGTGGGTGTGGTTGGTTGGGTTGATCGTGGTTGGGTGTGGGTGTTGCTGTAGTGGTTGTTGTTGCTATGATATTATTTGATGATTGTGTTGTTTCTTATGTTTAAGATGTTGTTGCAGTTTCTTTTCTTATCGTTGATGTTTGACTTGTTGGCCTTGTAACACATCAATATGGAGGTCTACTTCGCTTCCGCCAATGAACTTCGCTTTGCTGTGTTTCTGGGGGGTCCGAGTTGGACACGGTAGGACATTTAGGACCTCGTAGGAGTCCAGGCCTGGTGGTGCAGACACCCCTGTGCTTGGCATTCAGAAAAGATCCTGATAGAGCCCGTGGATGCGAAGTGAAAGGATGAACACCATCCAACAGCTTGAGACTGGGTTGATTGGGCCCAGAAAGGCGAAAGTCGAAGAATTATCCGCATGCAGCAAGCAGGAAAAGTGTCAAGAAGATGCTTTCAGCCTTCAGGGACGTACACGTTCAGCCTTTTTTGAAGGGCCCCAGCAGTACTACTTCCTGGATTTACCAGGTGTTATTTTTTTCCGAGCCAACGCCAAGGCGTTGACATTGGTCGCCAGGCCGGAGAAGGAGCCAAAGTGTGGCCTTTTTTCCTCCGTGGCACGGCGCATTGATTCATCATGGCACCCAGAAACACTTGGCCAAGTCGGCTTCGGTTGAGATGCCACTATGCTCAGTGTCAAGTCTGTTACTCAAGAAGAGGAGTTCCACTGCTGCTAGCTAGCCTTTGTCAGAACAAGGGCATATGAAGCCTTTGCGTCATGGAAGAGCCGCACCCACAATCCATAGATCAAATTCGCATGCAATCACATGGATGTATGTGGTGGAATTCCATCTGATGTAGGAGCCACTAAGTGCCTTTGAGCAGCAGCTGCCAGCTGCGCGCTAGTCGCCGAAGTGCACCGTACTCGCCGTACCTGACTCCTGAATCTCTTGAAGGAAATAGAATTTTTGCACTTGGCCGTTTCTCAGACTGGATGTTTTGCGGGAGATGATTCAGACGCACCAAAAAACAAAGGTCACCTCGGTCACCTCAGTCGAAGTTGTCCGGATTCGAAATGAAAAATTAGAAGAACATGGATTTCTTTTCCCTGTGGCGGCTACACCGACAAGAAAGAGTGAGATTTGGCAAAGCAAAGAGAAAGAAGTTTGGCGGCGGGGCGGCGGGCCCACAATTGTTTAAACAATTTTAGAATCTTACTGTTGAAGAGTTCTAATCCTGCATCATCCCACGTGCGAACCTACCAACTAGTGCAGGATTGGGTCTCTCAATCGTAGGAGCCACTCAGACCGGAACCAGTGGCCTTCCTTGAAAAGGATTATGGAAATTGATGGAAACACCACTAAACACCTATTGGCTTCGAGTGAAGCACTCCTTGATGTTCAGAGGCCGCTGGGAATGGCTCGTTCCAATGTACTGTTCTAAACAGTGGGCATTTGACATGCTGAGATAGGCAATTAGGATCAGACACGGAGAGAGTCTGATCTATTGGTCCGTGCACGCTTGAAGCTGTTCGTGGGCATCTTTTGTAAAGACCCAGGTCGTCGAACGTCGCAGCATCGGCATGTCTGAGCTTCGTGGCGAACCGGTGATCGCTGTTTTCGCACCGTTGAGGCATTCCAATGGTCCAATATGATTAAACAACTTGGACAAAACAGCGACGAGCACCTTCATGGGGTCGCCGGAGTCGCCCCTACACCGGATGGTCCAGGTCAGTCCAAATACCTTCCATCCAATGGGTCGCATAGAATGTGAACCACTCGCCCCAAAAGGATGATCAGATTTTTCGAAGACCTGACAGGCTGTTTGTTTTCCACTTCCATAAGTATTTCAGAGAATGTGTGCATGTCACGAAAGGTAGCGGTTACGCTACCTGGGTTTTCCTTTTGCTTTAGCAAAAATGAATTATAACCAGAGTGGACACCCATCTCACTGAGAATCGCCCTCCGACATGTCATTTTAGAGGCCGAGGGGGGGTTACGCCTGATTCCCCTGCTACCTTTCGTTCACCCCTCCTCTCTCAAGTATATTACCTAGAACCTGAGGGACCTTTATTTTGGACCACCGGTCACCGCACAAAAGAGGGTCCAACTTCCTGTCAAAACAGGGGTCCTGAAACGGGTGAATCACCGAATAGTCCAAAAAGCGGGAGGGTTCCACACGCCATGTGAATCACAACCCGAAATGGTTTGGCACATCGAGGTCGTCTTGATCCGACACGCCTTTCATCCACACATGAAGATGGTTTTGCTTAAGTAGGGGATTGTTCATTTTCCCTGTGGGTAAATACCCTTCTTGGGATGTGTTGTTTTTCAGGTTCACGCACAGCAAATCCATGCGGATCCAAGACTTGTTCGTCGAACAGGGGGCGCCCCTGTTTGAGGCCGTCCGATTGGGTTTTGCTGAGTTCGGAGGGAATGGTTCTTTTCCTGGTTCCTGGGTAGGTTGTATGTTCTTCCTGCAGAAGAGCATTTTGAACCCTACTCTCCCAATCCCGAGCATTGGACCTCGCCTAGTGACTAAATGGGTTTGTCGCAAATCCGAGGTGGGCCCGAACCCCGCAAGTACAAGAGAAAGTAGAGGAAACATCATTAGGTGGGGGATCCTGCCATTTCAGACATGTAACTTCTACTGTGTAATATATATATATATGTAACATGTATATTTAGATATAAACACACACACACACACACGTCATCACACTTCCAAATGTAGGGATTTGTTGGCTTTTGCTATGTGTTTGAAGCAGGTGCTCAGAGCTTGCAGCACTTGCAGCCGACCACATCCGTCAGAGCGAAGACAGAATCCACGGTCATTTGAACACAACTCCAGAGAACTAGCCAAATCAAGCGAGCTTTTCCTGATGTTGTCAGATGCATGACTGGTGTATTGAGTTACACCAAACTCAGGTGTCGTTTTCGGTCGGGTGCCTATTTTCTGGTTTAGTGGCATCTACAATTCAATGTAGTTCTCTTACTGGGAAGCCCCATCACGACAGCTTCAAACCGTCTTATGCCCACAGAGGTGTAAGTGTAAAAAGGATTGCACAGGCGGCGCGCTCCTTAACAAGATGCAGGCTTACCTTTCCAGACTGGAAGTGCAATCCCTGAAAGCAGAACAGCAAGTAAAGGTACAAACCTTTATATACGCACACATTTTTTGGAATCTTCCTTTTTAGACTGCTTACATGTTTGTGGAAAAGGGGTTTGTTGAGGTGATTTAGGGCGCAACATGGGAGCCATCCAGATTCAAAGCAGAACTGTATCCTGGGAACGTGCTTTGCAGAAAGAAGTTGTAGGGATAGACTCGATAGACAAGTGTCAAGATATGTGTGTGTGTACTTTTATAGGGAGACCCCCAACCAATGAGAACTGGGAGGTCTCCCTACTTTAATACACGCACACACATATGTCAATACATGTCAATGGTTGGTATCCAAGATGTTGGTCATGTTCCCTGTGTGGAATGAGTAGGATTTAAAGATCCCACCCCTCAGTGGAAAAGGGGTGTGTGTACGAATATATGTATATTATTACATATACACAAACCCAATCTTGGACCAATGGGATTCAGCATCAGCCACCCATTTAAGGAGCGTGTCCACTTCCGAAAGGATCACTGTTGATCAAACGACATGGTCCCAGAAATCCTTACCAGGCACAGATGCTACAACGGCCTGCGAGAACGATAGGAACTGAACGATCCCTCAGATTGTCAGGTGTTAGTATGGGGTATTACTTACATATTCAGACTCCCAAAAAGACTGTGTGATAGGAAAGCCCCTGTTTCATCTTCAGATATATACAAGATTGAAAGTCGTTCAAAGCGGCCACGACAGCCTTTGTAGCCAGCCTTTTTTCAAAGCGGCGAGAACGAGGATCAGACTGCTTTGGCTCGGCCGCGGAGTTAGGTTCGGCCAGAGTCAGCAGAACCCGCTGCAGCATTGGATGCTGACAGGGGGCGGTTGCGTCGTTTGCACAGCACGGAGTATGTTCGTCGCTTTCAACTTCGGCGAAAAAAGAATGGAAAGCGAGTTCTAAGCGAGTTGGGGACGTAAAACATGTTTAAACTGAGTCACGATTCAGCTCTAGATGTATGCAATGCAACCTCCAGCAAAGGAAATGATGTTCAAACCCCTGGCACTGGCAGTGCCGGCCCAGCCTCTGTTTTCCGCCACCAAATCCCAAAGACCTGAAAAGGATGTTCCATCGCGACGAAGCGTAAGTTACGCGTTCGGACGCGAACCGAACGTAGCTATGGACGCTCCGAACGTAGCTAATGCCCTCGTTAATGTCTCACTCGCCATTGCCATACCCCGGAGCCCTCCAGGTACTTCCGATGCCCCCCGGAGCACGGGATCTTCGTTCGGCCTCCGATGGCCACATGGCGCCGAAGTTAGGCGCCCGCGCTTGCGCATGTTTCACTTGCATGTCTCCGAACCTTTCCAGAAGCATGCCGGAATTTAACCACATACCTCAAATGTCATTGAGCACAGCTCCTGCATCGCCGGCGCATGTGGATGTGCCAAAAAGCACAAATCCAAAGGTCCATGGAATTTGGATGATGCAACAGATTGTCCCAAACAAACAATTTCTTCGAAGAAGTCCCAAGCGGGACTCCGGCTTTCTGCGGCTTGGCGCCCTTTCTGCATGTTGTTTTTGTTGTAAATGTAGTTTTGCCTGAGCTTGAGGAGTTGCACCCGCGAGTCTAACAGTTAAAAAGCTACACCTCCTGGAAACTTACATGTCATGGAAATGGCCGAAAATGGCCCCGAAAGGAAGACAATTTTTCCTGTATACCCACACGAGTCTGATTCACCCCGCTGCATACTGAGTAGACTGGAAACTCAATATGTCCAATCCCATTTTAGGATCCAAAAGGGAGACATGCATCCAACAAAAACAGTGACCAATCGCAGGGCACTGAAATTTAGCAACGCCAACGGAAGAATCGGCTGTTCACCTCAATCGCTCGCAGGTACTTGAAGCCCGCAGAATGACACATTCGACATGACTGAAAAGTAGTCCATCAGCTCAACCACACGATGTTCGTCCTCAAGCTGAACAACTGTTTGTTCATTGCCTTGCGTCCAGAATGCCATCACTCAACATCCTGATACAGATGCCCGCGCGTAGTGAAACCAAGTCGTCAGAGCCGAATGCAGTAAAATGCAACAGCAGCAATAACCAGGTAGCAAGATATTTTTGTTCAAGATGCAGCAAAGACACAAAATGCAAAGAAGAACGCGACCACAAAGGATAGGCAAATTTTCAGACCAAGAAAACTGCCCCTCTCGTGAGGTTATGGACTTACGCCTTGAAATCTCGTCCTGCTGGCGAAAAGCCACAGGCTCCCTCCAATATTGTTTGCCTTTGAAGAGAGGGTGTGCACCTGAAGATCGTTAACCATCATGTGGCGCTGCCACTCAAACCTTAAAAGCTCAACGAAACATGTTAGCAACCATAGCGACGAAACTACAAACCACAAGAGCAATAGCAAAGAACAAAGAACTTTGGTCCATGGCATGGCTGGATTCGCGGTTCCGCGACCACTGCGCGAACCTGACAGCCACGGGACGTGAACCCTCGAGCCTCAATGGCCATGTTCACCTAGAAAGAACATGTAGGGTTTTCCGCTTCCACGTCACTTCCGCAAGATCATCATGTTCGCAAGACCAGTGTTGGCCTCGGTTTCTTTATCCGCTTGATCGTTTTTGTGCGAACAACCACCGCCCAAGATGGTACTCGGGGCTTCACCACCGAGAACGGTGGCGATGTTTGCGACATCAAGAGCCCCTGAGTTTCCGAAAACACAAACTATATGATTGCGAAATCAGGTTTCCACGAGCTTTGTACGTTTGTTTTCTTTTTTTAACTTAGTGTTTGAGAGGAGTCAAGAGCCCAATGTTTTTGGTCAAGGGGAACCAAAGCGCGATTCTTTCCATCAGACACGACAAAATCATCTAGGAGACAAGCACCATGAAGCGACTCTAGCAGCACATGCGGAGCTCGGATGAGGGGTTGGCATGGAGGAACATGCAGGAATTCCTAACAAAAGAAACAACAAACAGACGACATATGTTTGCATGGCCGAGGGCCGATCTGAGACACGAACATTCAGGCTTTGTCCCTTCGAACCAAACACCCGCGCCACTCCACGCAGCCTGAGCCACACCCGAGGTCCAAGCATTGGAAGGCCGGGTCCGAGCAGTCGAGCGAGAGGTGTTCGCTGCGGGGATCCCGGCGGAGCTTTCGACGAAAGGAGGTCCTACAGCAGCAAGAATTACTATGGAGTTGTTATCGATAACCTGCCATGCTCTTTCAAGAAGGTGATATGATAAGCTTCCTTCGTCGAAGAAATCATGGCTGATGGGACGCCTTGAATGATGAACTTGAGGAAAAAGGACAAACGGACATTGAATTAAATTAAAGTAGTTTAAAGATATTTAAAGTATAGTATACATTAGTATACTATGTTATATTTAAACATGATCACACATATTTTGGCGCAAGGGGTGCAAGTGAATTGCAAGTCTTTTGACACAAGACCAGGTTCAAATGAATTCCGATGGGGTGAAGTTGTTGCTGCGTACTTTTTGGAGTGCTCATGTGTGCTCGCCAAATGTATGGGAGGGATTCTTTGGGCACCACCCAACCAATCCATGGTGATCCATGTATGATAATTTGATATTTGATATCATATTACGCTCAATTCCAGGTAAATCATATATGATATGGTTTGAGATCGATGAGGATGAAAGAAACCCGTCCCATCCAAAAGACTGTCCTCGCGTTTGGGTCGACCTAGCGCTCTGTTTAGGTGATGCGGCAAGGCCATCTGTCTTGAGCAGAGGCGGAACGGAACCCAGCCGGTTGGAAAGAGAGTGTCGCTTCATTGTACCCCCCCTCTTTTTGCATGGGCCCTGACCCTGAATGTGATTTTTGATGAGTTTCGACCATGTTCCGAAGACCAACACAGTGGTTTTGAGAGCTCCATGTGGTCCTTTGCAGGGGTCCAAAAGCACAGACGATCGATGGCCATGCCCGTGACAACCACTTTGCCAGTGACCGCTTTGGAGAGACTGTGGTGCACTGCTTGAGGTAATTGGGGTCAAGACCTCTCGACTCTAGCGTCACGTTAGGGCAATCTGCACCACAAGCAGGAAAAGTCGTACCAGTGTTCACTCAAACATTTGATGAACTTTGGTGCAGTATGAGTTGAATCTGAGCAATGCTAATTAGTAGGAATCAATAGGACTTGGGTAAGAGAGTCGCTCCTGACAACTGCAGGGTAGAAATGGGTAGAAATGGACGATGCAGATTTTCTCCGCGAAGAGAGTCCCCATGTGTGTTGGGGACCTGACCGGGGGTTCTTCATGTTTGTTCCAACCTTTTGGCGTTTTTACGGCCAGGCGGACCTCCAATATATAGTCATCAGTGTACTATTCCAGAGCACTATAGTTGTATATATATATATATAGACATTTAAATTAGACTGCTGACGCAAGTGCACTCAGTCGCCATGCCAAAGAAGCACCGATGCCGACGCAGGCTGCTGCGGTCATCGCAGCAATAACTAGGCTCACCTCTATTTTGACCTGTCCACGTTGCCGCATCGCGCGAAGATGCAATTGCAGAGGTTCATCTACGGGGCTTCCAAGTTTCCAAGAGCCTGCACTCCCGCCGCCTTAAACAAAGTCAACCTTGCAGGAACGTGCTTGAAGCAATCAAAGGTCTACGAACGCAGGTTGGTTTGCTTTGTCCAGCAATGCAGCTGGACGCTTAGGTAGCAGAAACCAGAGCAGAATCGATTCTCCAAACAAAAGACATGCGGAACCACCGGGCGGCACGCCCCAGTTTTGGTTGGCCCTGCGCAGCCTGGCAGCCCTACGACGACGTCAGTGACTGGGACACGGGATGCCACGGCTACGACGGCTACGCGCTACGCATGCGTCGGCCTGAGAGGCGTGCCGGGGAGAGCTCAGAGCACCCGTCCATTCCGGTTTTGGAGCACAGCCTCCAAGCTACGAACGCTTCTTGCTATAGATCTTAAGCGTTCCACTCAGTTTCAGGCGCTCGAGTAGCAGCGGAGGCTGCAGGAGTACGAGCACAGGAGGAATAGAATCGGATGCAGTGCCGGGTGTGTCTCATTAATTATGACAGTATGGGTAGGTAAGAGAGGATCACTGCCCTTTAACTTTACCAACCATCATCCGTGATTCGAGCTTTTTTTGGTAGTGCATGCTCAGCCACTGAGGAGAAGCCCCAAGCAGAGCTTCTGTGGCTTCAGCCTCCACATCAGGTGGACATCGACATCGAACTCGCGGTCGAAGGGAAATCAACAAAATATATTTTGAAATGGATATGGTTGAGAAGGAGTGGCCACTCCTCAAGATTTCTGGCAGGTTCCGGTGGATGGACATGGCCAGCTCAGCTGGCACCCACTGTTGGAAGAAACTCGCAGGTGGTATTTTTTCGGCCAAACGGATCCGCGAGACTTGCTTTCGTTCCTGGAGAAGGATGCCCCTCAAATCGACTTAGATGTTACATCAAAAGCAAGCACCGTAAAGAATCTTACACCCGGACTAGCTGATTGTTATTCTGTTCCATTTGGAATGTGTATGAAATTGTATGAATGTATGAATTGTGGTTTTGTCATGTATTGTCCCATTCCCATATTGACCGAAGAATTCAGGCACCACACTCACCGCACCCACAAGTTGGCGGCTCTTCTCCTGGACATACTGTGACATACTCCTAGGATCTCCTAGGAACTGGTGCAGGAGTTCTTCATTCAGTTTTTCCCCAAACAGTGTAAGGTTCTTGCAGTAAGGGTTAAGGACAGGTGTCTGATCGAAGGTGCTCGCATCCGTTTGCTATTTACAGTACATTCATTCACCTTGAGATCTGCGAAGTGCATTTCGACTGCGCAAGCTCGCAGAATCTGGTGGGCGCGATCGGGTGCTCTTCGAGACTGCGCTCTGGTTGTGGTGCCGTGCACATGTTTGGGCTTGGTGATCACTTTTCGTGGCAGGCGCAAGGGAGACCTCGCGTTTTGATGGTCCGAAGTCGACTTTCGTGACAGGTGCAGGGGATCGGAGTGGTTTTATATCGGTTTACACATTTCGTGGCAGGCGTAGTACTTTGGACTCCCTGGCAGGTGCTGTGAATCGTGGCTTTTGGACATGTGGCTCGTTTTCAGAAAAATCGGAGGAAGTCTCAAGCTTAAGCTGTGCTGCGCTTTGGCATCTTGATGTTGTCTTTGGAAATGCTCTTGCTGCGAATCGCCTTGGCAGGGCTGCGTGATGTGAATCTTTATGATTTTCATGGCAGGCGCAGTACTTTGTGGACCTTGAAGTGTAGATTTCGTGGCATGCGGAGCACTTTGTGAACTTTGAAGTATGCGGCATCTCCACTACCCACCTTCACCACCATCATCACCTCCATGAACACCACCAAAATCACCATCATCATCATCACCACCATCACCTCCCTTTGGAGCCCAATGCGTCTAGATCTCTAGCCATCTGCTTCTACACCTCTAAGTCTTAGACCTTTAGACACACTGTTTGGGGACTCTTGCCGGAAACATTGTTTTGGAGAGTGCCTGCAAGATCCTGCAAGTTATATATATAATATATAGTCATTCGAAGGGTTTTTTGCAAAAAGTGTACAACACGACACTCAATCAAAGACACTAAGTGTTTGTTGATTACTTGCATTGGGTGTCATCGTTCTTCCATCGATGTCGATGAGTTGTGCTCGGAAATCTCCAATCCAAGAGAAGCCCAAGAAGAAACCCGAAAGTTGGGCATCAAAATCTGCCAACACCATCCCAAGTTCACCAACAAGCGTCATGTTGCTGCAAGGTGTGAACGTTTTTCAATGTTTTTCAACGTGCCACGCAAGCATACCAAACATGGCAACACGTCGGCGTAGCACACATCATGCGCCCACATATGTGCAAGCACGACAAAACCACTACAAGAAAAAACCAGGAACATGTTCCGGAACACACTCTGGATCCTGCCAGCAAATCAGCGCAACAACATGACCCGACTTCAGCATCTCACATCTCATTGTGAAAACATGTCAGCGTGACACCACACAAACATATCAGCGCAACAACACGAATCATGTCAGCGTATCATCAGCACCCCCTTAGGCACTGAAAACAGGGGTGACCTTTTAGTTATAACTTATTTTTTCGGGGCGGGGATAAATCTAACTTACCCCCCCGGTCCATGTTCAACCCTTTTTGGGGGGGGGGGGGGGGTTGGACATTGCTCATGCAGCTAGCAAAATTCAGGGAAGGCATAGAAGGTTGATCTATTTTGTCTCCGTGAAAGCTTCAAAGTTACATTATGACCCCCTCCCCAAAAAAATCATGGCGCGATAAGTTTTGAGCAATGCTCACATGTTTGTGCAATCTGTGCATGATTTCCCATACGTCCCATAATTGTAACTTACATTTTCCTGAATAATGTAGCTTACATTTTTGTTTAGGCCACTTCAGGCATATTGGCACCTGGAAAATGTAATATTACATTTTCTACGACTTGCCAGAAAAATGTTACAAGTAGATTACATTTTCCAGGTACCAACCTATGGAAAATGTAAGTTACAATAAAAAGGTCCCCGCCCATGATGGGGGTGGGGATAGCGTATCGCCATCACAACAGAACTTGCTCCAGAACCTGCTCCAGAACTTCCTCCACAACCTGTTCCACTGCCTCCAAGCTGTTCCCAGGTCTTTACTAGGACTGAAGACCCCTAAGCCCCGCTGTTGGTGAAAAAAAACCTGAAATCTGTGGAAAGGGTGCTGGAAACCTTTGTTTGTCATTTAAAGCACCACCTCACCACTGAACTATATACAGTAATATTAGTCTTCACATGTCTTCACCAAAGAACCACTGTTTTACTAAGGATTTTACACTACAAAACAAGGTCTACTACTTTCATGGTTTTGGAAGCCTGGGGAAACCTGTTTCACAATTTTGTTCGCCGCTGTAGGTGCATCTGAGCAGGCTGGGACCATCGGTCGCTGTCAACGGGACGGCCCCGGGTGTAGCTGGTCAAAACCAGGAGACCTACCCGGTGACCTACCGACGAGACTGGTGATAAGGTCAAGCTGCATGCTTTGGGTTTTGACCCATCAGAAAACTGTTTGATTTTGGAGACTGCCCAGTCAGACTGCCCAAGAGGGTCTAGCGTGAGGGACCATGAGGGACCTGGTTTGACAGGGTTGGGACACGGTTTGAGCCCAAACTATTGGGTGTTGGTGACTTGGCACTGGTGCATAAACTTCACCTCGCGCAGAAGTGCTAGCGTCTATCGGCAATCAGTTACATAGACGTAGGGTCAGAGAATCATGACAATCTCAGAAACAGACGAAGGCTTGTCAATTCGGCATGTTCAATTCATTTGGTGTCCCGGTGTCCCGTTCATTGCCTCTTGCTTGCTTTTCAGAGCATGTGTGACGAGGTTGTAGATGGACATGGTGTTGCAAGGGATAGTAAACTTAGCATACTCAGCTCGTACTTGGGAACCAGTGAGAAGAGTTGTCCAAATGAGGGTTTAGGTCCATTCATTGCAACGTCGCGCTGAGGCAAAGGCAGCAGCTAGCGTGGCAGCTAGTGCAGCAGCACCAGCACCAACATTAGCTGCTGATACAGCACATGAAAAGAAACAGGAAGGAGCAAAGCCAGAGGATGCTGCTGCAAAAAAGGCTGCTGCAGAGAAAACTGCTGCAGAGAAAGCTGCTGCAGACAAAGTCGCTGCAGAGAAGGCTGCTGCAGACAAAGTTGCTGCAGAGAAGGCTGCTGCGGAGAAAGTTGCTGCAGAGAAGGCTGCTGCGGAGAAAGTTGCTGCGGAGAAGGCTGCTGCGGAGAAGGCTGCTGCGGAGAAAGATGCTGCAGACAAAGCTGCTGCGGACAAAGCTGCTGCGAATAAAGCTGCTGCGGACAAAGCTGCTGCAGACAAGGCGGCTGCAGACAAGGCGGCTGCTGAGAAGGCGGCTGCGGCAGCAGAACAGGCAGAAGTTGGCATTAGTCGAAAGTTTAGCGGGGAGGGTGTTTGTTTCACTGTTCAAATTTGGATGTTGGTCATCCTCCATCAATGTGGCGCAATTTACTTGGTGTATCTTGGTGTCAACATACAGTCAATTATATAGTGCGGGCCCCCTCACAAGCTGCAGCATGAATCTAGGTGAATTATGACTTGGTTATTGGTTTGTGCCGGATACTTCGTGGCCAAAAGGAGGAACTATGGGGTCACCAATTGCTTCATGATTCCAAAGACTGAGAAGTTGGAGCTTATGATGTGTTGAAGATCCCAAAGTTGCTGATTGCCAGGCTTGGATGGCCCCCACTCAATCAAATTCAATGATGTTCAGATGACCCCAACAACATCAGGAGAAGATCTTGACATATACTATTTACTAAGTTCTATCCAAGTTCTTTGTTTCAACAGCTGGATTGTGCAGAAGACACATTTCAAAAGCAGCATCCTTTTCTCTCGAAGTGGCGTGGGCTTAAGGTTCAGAGTATTTCCAAGGTCATGGGTAAGCGTGGTAGTCACACACTGACTCAGTCGGTGAAGTGACTTGGTTCCAAACCCCACTCCACCCAGTGCCAGGTTCTAACAGTGTAGACTCAGAGATGGGAAATCCTGGACGCGTGTGGCTTTCCCACCCCCTCGGGGTCAGTCAAGCGTGTGGCTCGTGGTCAGTCAAGGACCAGCCCACTGAAACATGAAACATTTGTTACTTTGCGCTACTGGGTGTCTCCAACTTGTCTTTGTTTTGGTGGGCGACTCTGCAGGATTTAGTAAAACAGATCGTCATCCCAAGAAACCAAGCCGCTACAAATCATGTCTTCAAGAACCCCGAAAAAAAGACCAAAAGCGGGCCAAGTGAAGAACATCAACTTGTGGTCACACTCTCGCCCTGGCGGCTGAGGCCGTTCACATCATCCCCCAAAGCCCGACGGTTAAAAATCCATCCGTGCGATGCGAACGCGGTGCGCGGTCCGCCGAGCACCTCGCGGCAGGCCGAGAAGGCTGCGCGAGATCAGGAGTGGCAGAGAGTGACCATGGGACATGGGAGAGTGAACTGATGAGGTGTGAGCTAGATTGAGCTATATGTTTTTGTTTTTTTTTGAGATCGATGTTTATCTTTAGATTGGTTTTTTTTGTTTAGCCAGGCCGTCGGTAGCTACCAGTAGTATCCAGAGCTAGCTAGTAGCTTAAGTAGCTACTAGTTTCTTAATATGGACGCCGGATAGATCACTAATGAGTTGGTTTCCTTTTCGATGTTTAGGGAAACTTAACATTAACAACAATGGCAGGACCCTATGAGCAATAAGCAACCTAGATGAGCTGTGGCTGCGTTCGAGAAACGCGAAAAGGTGTTGAACATTTCATGACCACCAAGCCATCAACGAGTGTTTTGAAATCGGCCAAGCACCATTCGATGGGTCAAGATGCCAAGAAGACTCCACAAACGGTTCATGGCATCCCTTGACCTTGATAGGTAGAGAAGGAGCATCCAGCAAAGGCCACAAGTGTATACCTAGACCTAGACAAAGAACAGGTGTCAAGACATGCTGATGATTCCATCTCTGTGTGCGGGTTGCTGATGAAAACATGAATCACAGCTCCTGGAATTGACCGTTTCTCATCGTCGCGTGGGGCGCGTGACCCTCCCGGGTCCTAGACCACGGGACCGAAAAAAGCAAACAGAGAGGCCACCGATTCCACCGAAAAAAGCCAGGCCAAGCGTGCGCAAGAGGCCTCTGCCGAGCAGCTGGCAGCCTCTAAGGTAGGGGAATGGGCAAAGAAGAGGAGGAAAGTTGCAAGGAAACTTTTGAATAGTATACATGGTTTTGCTTAAGTAACTGAATGTTTTTTTCCCTGTGGGTCAATCCCCTTCTGGGGAACTTGTTTAACTTTTTTCCTGGTTCCTTAATTAATGTATGGGCATGGGTGAGATTTTACCCTTTTCAAAAGGTTGTGGTATCCGCAAGACCCAGACAGGTCAAACCCGAGTTGCATTTCGACCCACTTTCGGTGAACACAACCACACGTAGTGACCCGTTATATGTTTGTTGACTTTGGTGTATGTGTGTATCATCCACGAAAACACATACTTAAGACCCCACTGACGGAGCACCTCGGCAGCTGACTAGCAAAATGAGAGGTCAGCTGCTTGGGCTGCTGGGTTCCATTGGATAGCCCCGAGCCACCTGGGAAGCCGTCCACCTTCGGCCCCGGATCACCGTCCCGATGGCCGTGCCTCCCTCAGGGATGAATTGGGAAGTCCGCTTCGGACGATCAGCGTCCTTGACATTTTGAACTTGGGACATCCGGTTCTTGTGATCACTTATCTTGCCTTAGGCCGCTATAAAGCTTTGGATCCTGTTTTTTGTGGCGTCTACCGTCTGGAAACAATTCCCCAATGTAACTGTGAGTCCGGGCTCCAACCTATGTATAGGTTGCCTCATGTTGCCTCAAAAATTGACTGCACTTGCTGTGCAGTTGACCCTTAAATTGTCAGGCAAAATTGATCGGCAGACTATCTAAGTGAGCAGATACAACCTTTCAGGTCTGAAAGAGATGTCAGTGGCTCGTGGTGATGAAGAGCTCAGGCACCCAAGAAGCCCGCGCTTGCGGCCGGAAGTGAAATCGTGAAAGATTTCTCTTCATTTCTCGGTACCTCTCCCATCCGAATTCAATACTCCGCTAGGCACAGGCTTCAGCTGAGGCAGACTTGCGCGGGGCCCGGCAGGCAGATGGGAGGGAAGGTGGACGAGCGCACGGTGCGACATGAATGTGACGAGCCGTTTCGGAAGGCAGTTGCCAGAGTACCCGTTTTTTGAGGCCGTTTCCCTTTGCCAACTCACTGGTTTCGGTTCCGAGTTTTCCCAGTACCGTTTGTTGGCAGAAAAGCCATCTTCGGGGGACAGTGGAAGCCTTCGTCCGTCAAGCCTTCGTTCGCCAAGCCTTCGTGCCTTTTGGCAGCCAAACGTGTCATCCGACCAAGGCGACTAGCAGTCGACTGGTGGTTGACGATATCAAGGGGAAGCAGTGCCAGTATGTTCATGTCTTTCTATATAATTGTTTATCGTATTTTATGCTGTACAGGAAGTTCATGTTGTTTTACCAAGTGAGAAACCTGAAGGGTGTTTCGTCATGTAGAGAAACCTGAAATACTGCAATCTGAATCTGTGTATATATATATATAGTGTATATAACAAATGATAGAGTCACGAGTTTGACAGCATGACTCAGAGCCTCCCAGGTAAATGTCTCACACCGTAAGCATCACTTGAAAATCCTGAATAGTGCATTACTAAAGCATTATAATTATACTAAATCCTGAAAAATAACAATCATTACAAAAGTTTATTAAGCATGCTTAGCCTGAAAATCTCAATAAGGCCTGCGTTTGCATGACAATTTGCCTATTCAACCAGCTGAAGGGACCGCTCACACCTGCAGGCCGCTCTCGAGCCAGCCATTCAAAGTGAAACACCTCAGTACTGCTTCCATCCCATTAGTTGGTTCATTTCTTCACTAGCCTTTTCCTATTTTATTTGTTTAAAGGCCCAGGAGGGGGGGGTAGGCCGCTGGTAGAGGTGAGGTAGGTTAGCTAGGGAGGTAGCTAGTAGCTATTTGGTAGCTAGTACCTTACTTAAGCTACTAGCTACTGGACACAGGAGGACGCAGGATAGCGCTCGCACTAATGTTTTGGTTTCTAGATTTTTTGGGAAATTTAACTTATAAGTCAAGCCTCCTCCGCTTGGTTAGCACGGCGAAATTCGACACTTCGAAAAACATTCCGTACCGTACCTGGGAAGACTGGTACCCTGAGTCCCGGCAGAAAGTAGTCCGAAGAAATACCCTAACCATCCCAAAACCATGGGATTGATATGGATTGGTCGAATTTCACGTCGATCTTCATATGAACACTGTCTCTCTCTCTCTCTAAGATGACCTGTACACAGATGGACTGCATCATGTCAAGGAGGATCGCTGTCCAAGACCTCTGAAGGATCGCTTGTACTATTGCCTGTCAGGAAGTGACGCGCCTGAAGAATGACATCGAAAGGCGTGGAACGCACAGAGTAGGCGGCGGAGATTTGCAGCAATTTTCGGGCCAGAAATACTACCCAAAACAAGTAGAACATGTTGCTGTTCAAGCATGGCCATTTTTGCCCATGTGTTTTCTTCTTGCTTGGGATTGGTTTTTTTTTCTTCATCTACTGGCTCGCACAATCAAGAACTCTGTTTGGCGCGACCATCTCAAGGGATAGTAAGCTCTTGCCGAGGAGTCCCTTTCAGGTTTCTTCAACTTTACTAACCTGGAGTCATAGCACCACGTAGCGAAGGAATGTCACAGAAAGGAGCTCTACGGCTCCTGGAAGAAGTGTTAATCCCAATGCAGCAATACACCAGAGGAACATCTCAAGTATATACTGAGAAAACACAATTCTGGTGTCTTGATGGGGTTTGGTGACTGTACGTGGACATGCGTGACTTAACAACACCATCAAGAGATCTCAAGTATCAAGAAGCTCATACCGTCCTTTATAGCTTTGCCAGGCTTTGAGTTTGGGGCTTCGTGATCCCAAAAAACTTCAGCGTTCCCTTGCTTTTGAGACGGACATCCTCATTGAAAGGACTAAAGAATACTAAAGACGACTAACAGGATTTGGAACCACAATAGAGAGACCCTTCCATCCGCCAACATCCACATGCTTTGACACAGCAGCTGCGAGCGACTGCTTCCCATGGGTATGGATGGTATGGTCCAGCCGTCCAGCATCACGCGACATCCAGGGCACGTGCGAGCACCAGCACAGAGCGGGAGTCGCGAAGCCCAGTGTGGCCTTTGGAATTTGGTGTGGGTCCGAGGGCTAAAGTGATATCATTGACTTGTGTCTTGGAGGTGGGCATGTCTAGAAAACTGATACTGATGCATTCAGTCCACAGGAGATGTCAAACCAGACGGGGGGAAAAGAAAGGCATTAAGCGCCACAGTGGGAGCCGTGTGAGTTGTTGGAATCCTCGCCAGAGCCTCAAAATCACCAATATCAGTTGCCCTAGTGGTTTCGTAGTCTCCTTGACGGATCACAGGTTGGAACGGACAGGGCTTCTAAGATGTTTTCGACTATAGCATCAAAGATATGTGGGAAGACGACAGATGGTCGTGGCTGATGACCAGTTCTGAGTTTGGCTCTCTCCGTTGGGAACGTGTTTAGTGTTTTTCATTGTTTCGCTCAATTTCCCACCTGGCGAACTGCTGTTGATTCACAGCCTCCGCTGTTGACGTGGGAATCCTCGTTCGCAACGACAGGTTGACGAATGGCAATCACCACGACACCGTCGATGGGTCCGCGCTAAAGACGTATGCGGCATGGCTAGGTGACCCTATTTGTCAAGAGCTTCCATGCTTGTTTTCATATTCGTCCGCCGTCCGCGATAAGTTAGCTTCTAGCATCATGACCCTACCACGGCCGCGGATAACCTTTAACAATCTTTTAGAGGAATCGTTTCCGACTCAAACAAACAGGTGCGAAGGTGCGATAGTTTCCAAGGAAGCTGAGGGAGTCAGCGGCACAGGGAGAAACAACTTATGGCTCCGTAGGTTTCATTCCCAGGTTCTCCGGCGGAGTTAGTGATTGAATCCAACCGCCCTCTCAGAAGCCCACAATGTTTCTTCTACGATCCGCCAGCGGAACTGGGAAAAGTTCCAGGAGGGCAAAAGGCCGTTTTCGGGGGGAAAATGGGGACAGGCAATTCGAAGCTGTTTTCAGACGTTTTTCAGTCCTGGAGAGGTGAGCCCGAGTTCCCATGTGGGGAAGGACGTGCAGATCGTCCGCCGATTTTTTCCGGACCACTTTGTGCTGAAACGTTTGGGGGTGTAGGATAGTCCCATTGGCAAACCCCTAGTTCGGGGTGCGTCCGGCAGGAAGTGACGTGAGTCTTTGACATTCTCTTGTTCCATCTATTTCTCTATGTTCCAGGATTCTTCCTCCAAACTTCTTCTCGTCCAAACACCGCCCCAGTGCTCCAGCTCTCCCATGGCCTCTCCGTGCCGTCGACGCGCCTCTCGTTTGAGGCGACTCTCTCAGCTCAAATGGCGTCGGGAGCAAGCGCTGCAAAAGATGGAGAAGCTGGCGAAGATGGAGTCCACCGTCCCAGAGTCATGAGGGTTTTGGGTTGGGGAAAGCATGGCCGTGGCTGCCGAAGAGGTTCGGAGTGTACCCCGGCAAACCACCTCCAGATGGGGCGTCCAGGAATTGTTCGGAGCTTCTTCCATCAACACTAGGCGGTGCATGGGGGGGCGAAACACAGCTTAGTTCTTTCGAGACCGAGCTATTCGAGAAACGAGTGGCAAGTATCGGGAGTATTGTTTGAGATGGATTTATGAATTTATGAGCGACGAGCTTGATGGGAAGTGTCCCATCCATTGGATTCCTCCCAGAGCTCATCTAGTGACCAAAGCTCGGTTGAACTACGGTAGAGGTCACACACACAGAGACGCACATATGATGATCTACCCCAGGCCAATTTCTTTTGTTTGCAAACAGCCGAAGTACTGATCCGCTACACCCACCGTGCTTACGGCGTCCGGACGCCCGCGTCCTCCGCGTCCTCCGTTTCCGCCAGCTACGGCGTCATTGAGCAGTCCGAAGAGGTGGGGCGCCGTTTTGGGGAAAACAGGAGCTTTTTTGGGGATATGCCAATGGATAGGCTTTTTGTCGATGACAAAACGCATTTCTGGTATGTTAACAGGTTTGGAGATCAATCCGGAAGCCGTCCAGAATGTTTGAACACAGAGGTTGAGCTCATTTAGGAAATTTAGGGACCGTGTCTTCAAGATGAATCTCAGAGAAGTTTCGAGGGAGGAACCCCATGGTAATGGTGTTCAAACAGTGTAAAATTGCGATTTGTTTAAATATA
This sequence comes from Durusdinium trenchii, assembly GCA_963970005.1. Taxonomy (NCBI): domain Eukaryota; class Dinophyceae; order Suessiales; family Symbiodiniaceae; genus Durusdinium; species Durusdinium trenchii. The sequence goes on from CAXAMN010022139.1 coordinate 105,626, forward strand.
TGTCTTAGATCGGCAAACGTTGTTCCGGGCTACGATGAACCTGCGAGACCTCTTTTGAAAAGGGGCACTTTGGGTATGTGGTCTTCTGCGCTGTAAAACCACAAGGAGATGAACCCCCACAAGACCCCCACAAGCAGATGTAAAACCATTTGCCGGTTGAGACAGGGCAACATGGGAGCCATTAAACCCAACATGCGGCAGAATTTTGTTGCATGACCACTGAAAAACAACGCGTAAGAGCCACTCAAGCAAAATCCCAGGTGTTGTTGATATTTTTTGTGCGGGAACCAACAAAAAAGGTCTGTGTTCCGTTCGTTCCGCACTGCCTCGCCAGGTGCAACAGGCGCAGGCAGAGATGAAACGTGCTGCAGAAGCTGCAGAGAAGTTGCCACTGGCATGAAAGGAATTGAAAAGACACTGTTGTCCCTCGAAGTTTGCCCAATTGTGTATATTATTAATATATATATATTCGAAGATGTTTGTGGTTGTTTTTCTTGGTCCAGTGTACGAAGGGCGGGAGATATTTTTCTCTTGTGAAACAGAGATTTGATATAATTTGTGGAGGCAAATATTGCCATCGTGCCGCGGCAAAAAAAGCAACCAACTTGTTAAGCTGACACAAAGAAGATGCTGCCTTTGATGATGTTTTATTAAATCTCAAACCATTGAACTCCATTGTGATGTAGTAGGTCGGTTTAATTCTAGATTTTTCTGTAGATCTCTGAAATCTCTTGAAGCGATACAAGTGCACTCCAAGCGGACCTGAAACTCTCATGCCATTGTAATTAAGCATCTGGTGGGATCAACGGAAGATCGACTTGTTTCATGAATGGTTCCAAAATGGTTCAATATCCGTTTCTTTCCTGACCTCATTCTTTCTCCGGCGCGTGTTTTCGAGTGATTTGCTGAGGCGATCGGAGTTGAACCAGAAGAAGAACAACGTCTCTACCATGATGATGATTCGCTCCAAGTTTGGATCCCTGATTGGCGTCATGTTCTCGACATGTTTCGCATGTTTGGTTTCCCCAAGAGCCTGGCAGCGGTGCTGTTTTGAGTCAATGATCGCTTGGCGTGTAGTATTTGCTGTCACGGTTTAGTGTGCGGTTTCATCATGCCTCCCAAGCATCTCCGCATCAACTGCCAGCTGCCAACAAGCCCAGCCGAGACACTTGGAAATACGAAATCATCTATTCCACGTTTTGGTTCGCTGGTCCGAGGCTGAAAAAGAAAGTGGGTGACGTCCAGGACCAGAGCCAGTTGCAGGCGAGGTGGTTTTGAGAGGTCGAGGCGTTTAGGTGAGTTCCGGGTTGGTTCTTCGTGGCTGCTAGTCCGCGCGATGTGGGCATCCGCGTATCTGCGAGGTTATACGTGTTGACTCCAGGGCCTCGTTCATGCGCTTCTGAGAAGGTGTACGTAGGTGGTGAAGACCCTGAAGAGTAGGAAAGTCTTGAGATTGTTTTGGAAACTAGGACTTTTCTATCAACCTCTACTTTTCTCTCAAGCTCAACTTTTCTCTCTTTTCTCTACGAGCGTGTGATTCTCCTATTTTCCTTGGGGCAGTACTCCAGTCGTCCAAAGCTGCACATTGCTTTTGGACCACTCAATGCTGGAACCTCCCCTCCTTTTCGCCAAGTGACAGGAAGTCTCCGAACTATATTCTGTTCATTTCTGTTCTATTCACTTGTTTTCACAGGTCGACGTCGAGGGTCGAGCCCCCGAACCGGAGACAAAAACATTTTGGAGCCAGAGTGAGCCCCATTAACAACATGAAACAGAGAGCAGCACGACGCATGTTCGGGACCTGGGACTTTTGATAGCTCTCAGCCACTGATTCTTCTTGGATCAAGCCAACGAATGCCTACGAGTCAAATGCAAGAAGCAGGAAATGAGTAGAAATGATACGAAATGATAGAGTTGGACCATGTTGGACCTACGAACTCCTTGTGTTTTTCATTGGTCCCGATGCAGAGCTGTTTTGGATCGACTTTCATTTGCTCTGTAGAGTCACTGCATGTCACTTCTGACTCCGCACTCTCATGGTTCCCTGATTCTAGTCACACTGGTTTCAAAAATGCGCGGAGAGAATCGTATCCTGGGAAGCACCAAAATCTCTCAGACTGTGGAAGAGCTGGCTTACGGTTTCTTGGTTGATTCAATCGATCAATAGGCTGAAACCAACCATGCCACCGTAGACCAGTCTGAACTAGTCATTTGCCGCTATATACCGCAAATTGATAAATGATGATAAATGATAAAGGATGATAAAGGGAAAACGAACAACTGTGTCGCTGCATGGTGTCTCTCGAAAGTTGCCTTAGAACCATTCTGTGCGGCTTCAGCCACATCTATATAATTGCATTAAAAAAGCCTCATGTGTGATCACCGCACCTCCTACCGTGGAAACGATGCGGTCCTCCAAGTGTGGGGTCAAGACCGGCGAGCCAGTCCCTGATTTGGTGGCACCAGAGGTGGATGGATTGAACGGGCGGAATTTATATAGGGACGTCTTTGGCCGGTGAAGTAGCCTTGGAAATGTTTGGGGTGTATCTCAAGAACTGTAACAGTGGGCAGATGATCGCTACTGAAGCGGTTGATGTGCTGCAGACCATCAGCCACTGTCACAATTGCAGTAGGATCCACCCAACATATGTTAAATGGGTATCGGTATCGCAACCTTATTTGGGTGGGTTGTGAAACCTCCCTAAAAATACTCTGAGAGTTTCGACCAAGTATGAACCAAGAAAAGTGAGTGCAAGGGATCGGCTCATCTAAATTAGTTTGGCCGCCTGTCACAGGCCTTGCTAGAACTCTTCACGGTGAAATGCAGTCTCAAGTTGAGTCTCAAGCAAACACCTGTTGGTGCAGACCCTTCAAGAGACGTTTGTTTGCTGGTCCTGCTTGAGGCAAGAAACACTGGCATGGGACATCGGGGCACTTGGCTAACCCAAACCTAAACACCCTTGGCCGCCTTGGCCCAACATCGTCGGGAGTGGCCATTCTTGGGCTACGACATGAACTCAGTGCATATCCAGTTGACATGGCATTCCCCCCATTTAGCCCAGTGAAAACCGTTCCCGACCATGGGAAATCTGGAGGTTGGGTGACTTTGTTGGAACGTTCTTTTTCCCAACAAGGTGCATCGCTACTAGTAGCTAGGGCATCGCTACTAGAAACAAGGGCATTACTAGTAGTAGCAAGAAGCTACTACAGGGTTCCCAGTCCCAGACATTCCCAGACCCAGTCGGCGAGTCGGTGAGTCCTTCTTAGGGGAAGGAGTCCCAGTCCCTGGTGGAGAGAGAAGCAACGGTGCTTTATGACTCATTTATGAATTTATGACTCTATGACTTCAGTGTTCAGCATTCAAGATATTCAAGATACAAGATGATACAAGCAAGTGTTGGAGATATCAAAAGACATTATTCACGCATTGCTTGTTCTTTTGTAGCTTCAATTTCTGGGGTGCCAACACTCACGCTGCATGCTTCGAACTGTGCTGGCTGTTGTGTGGTTCTGGCAGCTTGATGAATAGCAAGTAAATGATTTGAGGAAATGGCTACAGGGAGCTGAATTCACTTTTGGGTAGACCCGTAGCCAGAGTACTTGTGGTCAATGGACAAGTGTATACAGTGAGCCCAAAATACATCAAAATTCCCTTACAAAATAAAGTTGACCATTAGAAACTAAAAACCAACAATCAATTGTTGGTGGCCTTCTCTTTTGAGCAGCCAAATCCCCCAAGCTGCCACGCAAAAGTCTGCAGAAATTTCTTGGTGGCAGGGATTTTGGGGTGGATCCCCTATATCCCCTCAGTGGGAGGACTTCCAGAAGTCCAGCTACACTACGACCATGCGGGAGAGCGCGGAATTCTCACAAAATCGTGCCCAGACCTGTCAGCAAAGTTTGGTGACTTTTTCTTGAAAACTCACTACTGTAGGTTTCCCAAATAAATCCACATCACATGAGTGACATTCAACACCTGGACCTTCCTGGACCTGGGTGTCGGAGATCCTGCCAAGTATCATGATCATAAGTAAGTAGTGTAGGGGAGTGCGTAGAGGTTTCCATTGGTGAGCCCGTGAGGAAGGTGCTGGTTCACAGCGTTTGGAAGAATTCCAAAACCCGTGAGACCCTGCCCATCTCAGGATGGATAGCAGTGATGAAAGCCTGCCGAAGCTCTTCATCTTTGACCTGGAGCGCATGGCTGTGAGCAAGTCGACCACAAGATAAGAGTGGGTAGCAAGGGAAGATGCAGAAGTCCTGTTCCCCCGCAAGCCGTGCTTTCGGGCCATTGCATCTTTTCGGGGGCGCCCTGGAGATAAAGGATCCCTTGCCTAGGATGGATCCAAGCATCAAACAAAACACCCTGCCAATCAAATTACTTGTTTGATCTCTTTACCTTTGCAGGGCCAGAGTGGAAACAGCTTAGTTGCTCTTCTCCCCCATGACAACCAGCACACCTCAATCTCTTTTGTAAGGAGACATATGAAATATGGTTGACAAAAAATGCAATCACCCTGTCAGAACTCTTCATGGCTGGGGATCCTGCTCCTAGCCATCATCTTCTTCATGTTGAGAGTCTACATACATACCAGGGCTGAGGCTGTCGCGCCATTTGATCAGCACGAAGCGTACTAGACATGTGCATCCAACAGTGGACGAACCCCGTTGGGCCATATGAACCAGTCACATCTTCAATGAGACACGGTGGCATCCATCATTTTTTGTTGCTTTCCTTACACCATTGTTGGCCCCGTTCTATAATGTTCTATAGGGGTGAAGAGCTTGATCAGAGCCAATGTAAATCAGGAAGCTGAAGTCATGGTTGTATTTTTTGTTCGGATTCCTGAGAACGGTCTTGATCAAAGTCAATATTTCGAGGTACCAAAAAAGAAATGGCCGAATGGCTCAAATCTGTGTGAATCCCCGCATCCACAAGAGTCTTGGTTCTGCGCAAGCGTCGAAGCTGTTGGTTGCTGCATAGATCTAAACCACTGATCAGGGACTTGTTTGACCAAAAACTGATGTTTAGCGAAGTGGATGCTAAGTTGTTCCTGTAGCTGTTTTGGGCACTGCACCAAGAAGTCTGATTTGCTGACTCACTCACCACCGAATTCCGATCTCTTGGGTCTTCCTCACTTCGAGATGCAAAAAGGAGCACCCCTGGCCACCTCCGTTTCCCGGCCGTGCCTTTTTCGGGAAGATCGGACTCCTGTGCGTGGAGTCCGGTCTCTTCAGGATCAGACCCTGTGGGCCTTCGACGCAGCGCAGCCGCGCTACGCGGGGCCCCACCTCGTCGCGCGACACGGGGTGGAAGGAGTGCAATGCCAGGCGGACATCCGGTCGCCAGGGTTCGGTGGTCCGGTCACGAGGTGACTCCTCCTTGATACCATCGGTGTTTGCGTGGATACTGGACATAGATATGCGTTTATGGATGTTTATGGTTCGATCCTGTTTTGCTCTTTTGCGCACCGATTACTTGGAGCGGGAAGCAAGACACATGGTGGTCGGGTCCGCAGCTACTTTGCACTAGGGTTTTGGTTAAGGGATTGTGTTGATCTTCCCTGTGGGCAAATCCCCTTCTGGGGAATGTGTTGATGTTTTAATTGTTCCTGGTGGTTCCTGGTGGTTCCTGGACTGGACAGCAATCCATGATAGACAGATGGAGAAGTTGGATTCGCTTCATACCCCAGAGGAGTCCTTTCTAAACATATGATCTTGGTCTTCCGAGAAGACGTGTGTGTTATACCGGAATCCTGTGAAATTTGATGATCTCCCCTCTGCCATGCTCTTCTTTAGAAATCCTTCGTTGGAGACAGGACCCCTTTGGCTGATTGTGTATATATATATATAATAGAGAATTATTTTTGTCGGGATGGTCCAAGATTGCTGCCTGAAAAGGTATATAAGCATTCATGAGTCATGAGAATGGTTGAATGTTTCAGTGCGATTCCATCCCTCCTGGCAGAGTGTTGTTGTTCAGTTCTGGGGCAATCACCTATATAACCAGGCGTTTTGGGATCATCTCTCAGGCGGCGGTGGCTAAACCCTTCAAGGAAGCTGCAGAAATCGAGCTTTGGCAGATCTGGTGGGTCGTTTGTGTCGGGGCAGTCTTTGAAGAAACCTCATTTAGTGGGTTCAGAGTTTAGAAGAGGTCGCGCAGGCAGTAGACCCCTAATTAAGGTGCGGCAGGATGTTGCAGACCGGAGAGCTGTGGGACACCATCAGGGGGAGCACTGAATGACGGAGCATTGTCGGTCTGCTTCGGGGCCGGATCAAGACTAAACACCATGATCGCAAGCACTCGCCAAACGAGTCTGTCACTCACCTCCATGACCCCCAACCCCCAGAGATTGCTTTAAAGGACAGCTGAAGTGTGCAAACTCGACAAACTCTTTATCATGTAGTCAGGACAGTTCTTTCATTCGTTCATTTGTTCAGGCCCCTCTTGGGTGCTGTGACTGGGGCACGTCACCCAGTTCAACGCCTCTTCACATGTCCATGAGTCCATGCTATGAAACCATCAACCGGAAGTGGACCTGTTCGGGAACCGACCGGTGCAGGAGAGCGAGGGATCCCAGGTGTTTTTCATCCCTGTCCCAAGGTGCAGCACCTCAAAGGCACGACGGTCACTTGACGGGTGTCTTCCAATGTGCAGGGTCCAAATTCAAGCACTCACTGCTAATGGTAGCATAATCATAAGAACAGTATTCTCAGACTTTTTGGACCGACGTGGGGGCAGCTTTAAGTTTAGCCTCTCGGGGCCAAAGATGCAAGCAGCAGGTGATGTTCAAATTCAAGCAGCTATAAAAAGAAAAAGATCCCATGGCTTGGATGGAAGGAGCTCCTAGACTCCGACTTCGACGAACTCCTTC
>CAXAMN010022139.1:113955-151794 GCA_963970005.1 Durusdinium trenchii
TGGTTGTCGTGGTTGTCGTGGTTGTCGTGGTTGTCGTGGTTGTCGTGGTTGTCGTCGTTGTCGTCGTTGTCGTCGTTGTCGTCGTTGCCGTTGTGGTTGTGGTTGTGGTTGTGGTTGTTGCTGCTGCTGCTGCTGTTGCTGGTGTTGTTGTTGTTGTTGTTGTTGGTGGTGGTGGTGGTGGTGGTGTTGGTGTTGGTGTTGTTGTTGTTGTTGTTGGTGGTGTTGTTGTTGTTGTTGTTGGTGTTGTTGTTGTTGTTGTTGTTGTGCGGACACATGTTGATAGCAGATTGAAAACCTTGAAAAGGCACGGGCCCGCAAAAGTTGGGGTTTGACTCTGTGGGTCCAACATGCCAAGCTTCATCCTCCATCCTTCAAGCGAACAACGAATGTCTCATCAGGTCAGGCGCGATGTTCAGGAGGTCGCCTGTCGCATGGGAAGTTGATGAGAAGAACCCCCAGGACTCGATCATAGATGGTCAGTGACCTAGGCGACAAAAGACACCCAGCTAGATGCCATAAAGCGTAGTATGAAGCGTTGCATATCGGTAAATCATCTTTCACCTCAGAGAAGAAGTTTGTTCTGGGTCGCACACTCATACTTTTGTCAGGACAAGGGGCTGGTGGAAGAGTCTTCCTGAGGGTTGTAGCAATACTGTAATAATCTAAAGCACATTATTGTTTTTCTCGGTGTCCTTTTCACTAGAGGCATTGGAGTTTTACTAGGAGCCCTTGTCCTGTAATCAACCTTCTTTCTATGTCAGTTCTCCTAGGGCCCTAGGGCTCCAACCTACCTCAGGTAGTTGGACCCGCTGGCACCAACCTGAAGCACCTGGTGAAAAAACGGCAAGCGGGTCCCAAAGCTTTGTGAAGCTTTTGGACTCAGGTGAGGCTGGAGGAATTGAACGTGCCCTGCTGGCAGCTTGGAGACCGGTGGATGGTGGATGGAAAGTGAGGGAAGGAGGCTGACGTCATGGGGCCCTATACCAATTTCATCCAATGTCAACAAAGTGATGTTGCCAACCGTTTCTGAAACCTTTTCGATTGAAGTCAGCTTCCCATAGTTACCAAGCCCAACACCGACGCCAACAGGGCCGGAGCCAATGATGCCACGGGCCGTGGCCTTTGGCGGCCACGGAGACTGTCACCATGGCCTCCGTTGACTAGAACATCATTACCTCCACAAGGCTCTATTCTGGTCATTTGCTTGAAACTGTTGGTTGTATTGTTGAATGGTTTTCATTCGAGCAAAGTGCTAAAGGTCGGCACTCACGTTTCTTCAAAAATGATAAATTTGCTTTCTCCTTGAGAAAACGATAACACTCCCAAAAATGATAGCTAGCCTTAATTGTGACTTATCCTAGCTGCCTCCAGAGCAATTTACATTTAGACGATACCTCCCAAAAAAGATTGCATATGGATTGAAAACAACGATAACAATGCCAAAAACGATACCTACCTTAAAACTTCCCACCAAACGACCCCTAGTTTTGCCGGTCGCTCCCATATTTATGTATACTATGTTATTTTATGATGATTCGACTGATCTGATTGCATCAGATTACTTACACTAAAGGGTCTAGAGTCTAGAGTCTAGGCCTAGAGTACGCTGAAGTGAAGGTTGGGAGCCATAACCAAGACTATAAACTTTAAACAGATCGATAAAATCATCAAACAAAGCAAAGGGCGCAACGCTCACGAAGCGCCTCGCAAAACATCTCGCAGTCTCAGCGATGCACACAAAGTGACGCAAAGCTCATCACAGCTTTGATGCTTTGCGCTTCAGTAAAGAAATGCGGTTGATTTGCCTTCAGAGATTCAGATTACATGTTTTAATTACATGTAATAAGTACATTTGTTGGGGGCCACAGTGCAGCAATGGGTGTGAGGCCGCTGGCGCAAAAAGGCAAGTCGAGCCAAGGCCATCGCGCCGGGCAGCAAGACGGGCCACTTCCAGCGGATCGCGAAAGCCTCAGGTGAGCTGGTGAGTTTTTGAAGGACGACGACATACGACGACGATTTGGGGCAAAACAGGAAAGTTCATAGAACATCATAGAATATTCAGAGAGATCTAGAAAACAACGTGAAACAATGTGAAGTGAGTGGGATGATCCCATTCAATTGGGAGAACCAGTTGCCGCTGATTATTCCAACATTGACCCCTGCAATCCACATATATATCCCCCTTCTAGCCCTTTTACTTTTGCTTTGTGGCCTATATCAACCCTAGTGTTATTGGATTATTCACATCCAAATATGATCAAATATCACATCTTGTCCCAGGGAAGGAGCTTGGTCCAAGGTCAGCCCCAAACATTTTTCTCACAGATACCCATTGAATCAAGAGTTTGCACATGTTCGCCAATCTCTCAGGAAATACAGACCTGTAACAAAAATGTCCGGGTGTTGCCAGGTGTGGATTTCTCGGAGATGCTTTTCTTCGACGACCGGGCCATGAACGTGCGGGTAACTCGCAGCATGAAGGGTGGGACGAGTGCCGCGATGGGTGAACCACAAAGTTTGAGGTTTGAGTGTTCCACAGTGCCGCACATGAACCATGTTTTCAACCGACCGACCAACCAGCCAGCCATCCAACCAAACAGATCAGGCGAAGCTTGAATGATGGGAGAGGACATTGATTTGAGTTCAAGACACCTTGAGTGGTCATCAAGTCATGCCCTAGGCCTTGGCGCAAGAGACACATGACATTACAGGGGTTTCTGGATTTGTGAAGCATGAACCCTTATCCATCCAAGCTAACCTGAGCGCATGCACTCATTGGTCAAAACAAGCCAATTAACATCCATTAGTCCATGTCAAGGCAAGACAATGGTGAATAATTTCCTTGGTTCCGCCTAATTCGCACTAATGGTTTGCAACACTTTATTGTGTATATATTCTTGGCGAAACTTGGAAACCACTGACCGATCGTTTTGTTTGCAGCAATTTGTTCCGACGGGTTCCCTTGCGAGTTCCGTCAGTTATGCATTGCCCCAACTTGCTGGGTTGCTGTGGTTGACCCCCTTTCGGGGCAGATACTCTCATCAGTTATCAACTACAAGACCCCTCAGGTTGTTTCGGCCGATTCCCTTTTTCGCTCGTTTTCAGGGTGGGTGAGGTTTAGTCCCTCCCTACCTTGCTGAGGAGATGGGACAGGAGTCCGTTGAGAGTACTTTGCACATGCACGATTGTGAATGCGTTAGATGAACAATGACAATGATGAACATATTGGTTGCGCAGTCCTAGAAATTTGCGCAATGCACTGATCTTGCAGAACTCTTTGTCATCCCTCATGTGCTTTTTGGTGAAGCTAATAACTAAGACACCCCATGCTTGGATGTCAACAGCAGATTTTGAATCTAGCGATTCTGAAGCCCGGATGTTCAGTCCGACAGAAGGTGGGATCTGTTCCATAGTTGAAGTCTCCAATTGGTTGACCAAAGCTGATCCGGAGTCTTTTGGGCTCTTTTTGGTGTTTTTTGAAGAAAGTGACATGACATCTGACATGACTAGTGACTAGTGACCCCAGTGTTGACATGCGACATGACCCTGTGGTTTTGGATTCCCTCCAGCGGTTCGAACCCCCGAAATCTCGCAGCAAGCCCGTTAGCTACTGCTTGGACGTGAAGTAGAACGAGTTTCGCAGAACGTGGGAAGAACCCAGAGGTTCGTACACCCTGAATGATGTAAGGCTGCTAAATCAAATGAGATGTTTGTTTCTTGGGCGCCACGAAGGTCCACTTACAGTGGTGTGTTCATTTATATACTGTATATATACATATTATTTTTGTTTGGACACGTTGAGGTCTTCAGAACTTGCCATGTTCATCTTCCCTCCCCTTCGGAACCCCAAAATCCATTCTCGGTTTCGTCGTTCTGCCTTTCGGAACCAAGGCAGCCGAGAAGTTGGGCATCGTGGCGCAACAGGCCCGTTTCGGTCTGACAGTACGACTTCCTTGGACTTCGTTACCAACTGGGGAATGGTATGGAATAACATTCCACACCCAAATGACTGGTGCACTGGAAACATGGAGCACTCAGACACGGTCCATTTTCTACCAGACTGCGTGAAACATCGGTATTCTTCTCTGAACCGGGCATCTGGACAACGACAAAACTACCCATCGACGCGGTCTCTCCCAATGTCTCCTCAAGCTTGATACGTTTGGTGGGCCCATCCGGGCTAGCTCTGTGTTTGGATATGATTCACAGAAGGGTTTCAGGAGGCCTTCAAAACAGAAGAGTTGATCACCATTTGTTCTTTCAGTACACACCCAAACAAAAACACAGCTGTTTGAACTTGAGACACATTTCAACATGACCTTACAAGACCGTGCTTTTGTTCAAAACTCACCACGTTCTGAAACTCTTCGAACCACCACCGAGACTGTGTTGTTCGCACGTTTCTCGAAAAAGCGCAGGTCTCCTCTTTAGACGGCCTCACCTGGGCTCAGTTCCATGCGGGTCTGCGGGCCTGGCGTTCACAGAGGCCAGACCTGGTACCACATACCCAGATGACTGGTTGGACATGCGCTATCATGTGCTCTGTTGGTGTGTGATCTGGGATGTTTTGAACCGCAGTCCTTGACCTGCTACATGATGTGTGCCGCGCTGGGCTCGTTAGCAATCGAGCATAATCGGGCGTGGGGCGAGTCAAGCCTTCAACTCAAAGAAGTTCTGGTGGCATCTTGCAGCTGGTGGTAGGGATGGAACCCGTGACTTTGGGATTATCCTTGGCCGCAGGATCTGCAGCAGTTGCAAGTTGCGAAGCTGTGGTTTGAACTCTATACCTAATGTTTGTCACAATTTGTCACACACACACACACACCATTCTGCCTCTCAGATAATGATCAGGTGCTGCAGTGCGTTTGAGTAGAAGACCTGTGACATGAACAGTGTCCACGTAGCAGCTAGTGCTCTACCATGCTCTACCCATACAGGGCCTTGAAGAGTTTACTTCAGGCGCTCCTCTTGATGGCTTTGCCCCGGCAGGAGTTGTGGCAAGACCGGCGGGTCCATCACTTGGATCTGTGCTGCTTGCGAAATTTGCCACTCGGCTGCCGGCTGCCCTTAGAAGCTTTGGATGCCTGGCCTTGAATGTCCCTTGAGTGACTGTGCACCCCGGAAAGGATGGAGCACCGCAAGCGGTCGCAGTCAGGGGTCAACATTACCACAAGCGCACGACAACAGATCGCCTCTGGCATTGCGAGTGCTGTTTGAGCTGCAGGGCAAAAGATACGCGCAACGCAGCTGCTGCACCATGCCCAGATGTCGGGAGTGGGAACCTTGGAAAGCATGAGGCTGTGGTGTGCTGAAATTTTCAGTGGTAAACGCCCAGCGGCAAACCGATGCCTTTCCATCGCGACCGTCTTGCTGCCCTCAGTGGAAGCCGGAGGTAACAAAGGTTACAGAATACAACAAAGACAGTTTGGGGCATCTTTTCTGCTCCTGGCTGAGCTGTTGGAGTGGGTGCCTAAAACAATTGACAGCACTTTGGGGACCGCGCAGGGCAGATTGCCCGTAAGAAAGCTGTGGAGGCAAAGGCCTCCCGCCCAGACGTCATTTGATCTGTTTGGGTGTTCGCTGACATCAGGAGCATGGAAGCGGCCAGTGCCTGCCCTGGCCACTGGAGATTGGCATTTGGGCCACAAGTGGGGCGGTGCCATAAGCAACTGGGACGTGCCAAGATCTGAGGGAACCAGGGGCTTCCATCTTCGCGCTGAGCGCGCCCAAAATCGCCAATCTTCAGCCCGGAACGGTATATGCTGAGTCGATTGCAGGCCGCGACAAAGGCTTGGGTTGCAGAATCAACATCTGAGCTTCGAGCCTGCCGATCTCGGTGGGAAAGAGATTGGCAGGCTTTAAGTCCAGTGTGGATGATTTCACACCTCGCGGTAGCCCAACTGGAGGCCTCTGAAGGCACTTTCTCGCCGGAAAAGATCTTTTAGCGGCGCTGAAGCAATCAAACCCATAATGCGGCCCCACTACCTCCCGGATACGTTCTCTTGCTCTGCCGGATCTTCTTCCTATAATAGCTGCCAATGCACAAAGAACACCCGGCGCAAGCGCATATTACCCAAAAATGATTCAACATGTACATGAATGACAGTCATGCGCCTCAGGGTTGGACCGCAAGGCTTCCTGGAGGTGATTGTACGCAGCAACTCGGTGAATTGTCACGAGCTCTCCATTCTGTGCCCCACCGCATGCTAAGATCTACTCGGTGCCCACTGCGTTTTTGGCTTGCGCTGCTGAAAACGGTCATGTGGTGTTGCCATTTGCCTGCACCAGCCTGCCGCAGAAACAGGCTGCAGTGCATGCCGGAAGCCATGCTGCAAAAACCTGTCATACAGCGCAGATCAGCACTATTCTGCTCAGGAGCAGAGCTCAGGAGCAGAGTGCCGCCATGCGCCGCCCAACCGCACGCTTTTCGTGCGGCCGAGCGCAGGTCAAAATAATTTCAGCGCATTGGAGCAGCGGAGCAAAAGAGGTTCACCGCTGCGCTGTGGACATGGTTCAGCACATGGAAGCATGCGACGTCGTTTGGCAATTTGTTGCATGTGGCCGTCTGTTCCCCCACGCAAGCGGCGGATTAAGGTCACCAGGTCTGCGTCGATCGGTGTCAGCTCGGGCCTTGACGCATGTGTCAATCGTGAAATGGCGCCTGAGTTCCACGCAATTCCGTGATTAAACATGCAGCCGGGGGGACGACCTAACAAAGTTGATTGAATAGCCGGCGCCGTGCAAGACTGTTCACCGCCCCTTTAACTCCTGCCGTGTCCACTGGCTTGGTGCGTGGATCTCCCATGTACATTGGCCCCTTGATTGTTAAGTCCTTTTGCACGGGGTTGGACTGAGTCGGTTTGACTTGGTGTCCAAACTTCATTGAACAATTTGCATTGACAGATTCGGGGCAACATGATCAATGAGTATATATATATATATATGAATTCAACTGGTATATATGTGTGTTGACGGAGTGAAAATTATATATCACACCTGCGCAAACTATAGCGGGCCCAGCCGGGGTGACGAGGTGGACTTTGAAATTAACGGTGTGAATTAACTTACTTTCGTTTTCCGGAGTATTTTGTTTGGTGGAGTATCGAGGTGTAGGACAACAACAAAAAAAACTTTTTGGGCTCCGAAAGTTTTTTTGGGCGTGACATCAAAGTCCTTCCTCTGGCGGTCGGTTCAACCAGAGTCTGAAAGGAGTCGCTTGGCCCAGCAACCTTCAAAGTCTTTTCCTTTTGCAGACAGTCAACAAGAGCGTGGAAGGAGTGGCTTGGCCCAGCAGCCTTCAAAGTCTTCCCATCGGCGATGAACATGTGGTTTTGGGTGTCTACGGAATATCGAGGCTCTTCTGGGAAAAAACCTTTCGGGCTCCGAAAAGTTTTTTCCAATGTTGCACAGCCCCATCCATTTTGGCTGACAGGGAATAGTCGGCATGTCAAGTCGGGTCTTGGTGGCAGTTCGTGATGCCTTGCTGCAGCGCGCTGAATTTCCATCAGCTTTGGCGTTGTGGCTCAACGTCATGCGCAAGGTGCAGCTGCAGATGTCAGAGCCGAAGCACAAAGTTCTCAGCTCCTTCCCCCAGGCCCAAACAGAGTCAGCGCATTGCGAACGAACTTTCGCAACAATCGTCGAAATGCAGACACGAGGCTTGAAAACAGTTTTTCCTGTGTTTCCAGTATGAATTGCCCAAAAGCGGGCCGCTCTACCATATTCCAGAAAAAGTCTTTTCGGGATCCGAAAAGTTTTTTTTTGGCGTCTGCCGCAGTTGATAGCGAGGAAGCACTTGAGTCAGCAAGCCCCCAATCTTGGAGCATTTGGTGGTACAAAGTTGGGGCCCGCCTCCCACCAAGACAGTTGCTCGCCAAACTTTGATCACAAGCTGCACAGAAATCTACCTTCAAAAAGAGAGGCGGCAGTCTGGTTCCTCGGGATCGTTTTGGAAACAGAAGGGGCAGCTCAGGCAAAGACGGAGAGCTGTGCGGAGTGATGTGGGAAAGAAGCGTCCAAGTTACAAACGCAAATCAAAAACCAGCCAACTCCAGGATGCGCCAAATGCCAGACTGCTAAGCAGACGAGCACGCGGCCGTCAGTTTGGGGGAGGCTCCGGCAGATGCCAACAAGAAGCACGCAATTTTGGAAGAGTTGTCCCGGCCCAAAAGGCGGAAGGATTGACCCTCCGATGGAAAGAAGAAAGAAGTCCAGCTGGCCGGGCCCACTAATTTCGAAACAGAATTATCGGGGCGAGGAGTGAAAATAATTCTAGGAATTAAGGACGGGGCAGCGGGGTGAGAATTAGTATAATTGCCCAGATCACACCCCTATGATTTGCGAAAATTTGTTGATTGTTCACGGCAGGATTTATGTAGGCGCCTATGCCATCCACCTCCATCTTAGTGAGTCTGAGTCAGACCTTTTTCTCGTTATTCGTTTCAGTTCAAAACATATTCGTGGGTGTGCCTTTGTTTCAGGATATGCCTTGAGCACCTCAAATCCTGAGCAAACCAAGTAAGAACCGCTCTTCTTGCGGTGGTTCATCAATCTGGTTTGGACAACTTCACTGTTAACAAATCGTTTGTTCAGCTTGGACGACTTCACACACCACGAAAACCCGGCGCCCCAGGCGTTCCAGCCGGGTGTTGGCGCAGTGGATGAAAGCCCCCAAAGGACCAGCGCAGCGAAGCGTGGTCGTTCAGTTTACGTTTCTCGCAAAAACATGTCGTGCGTCGGTTCTGCGCGTGTTTCTCGTGCCATGTTCAAAAGGGAAGAATCAGGATGACCTGAAGGGGCCGAAGGTGAATGACACACACTTGGGCCCGGACTTGGGCATACATCGGCAATGTTTGTCATGCCGTTATCATAACGGCGTTATGTTTAATCTTGAAGTATGTGCCAACTTGGCGGGTGAGAAGAGCCACTGGCCACCCTCTATCTTTGGAAGACATTGGATTTTCACTAAAAGCGAATTCATCGCAAATGAATGATTGAACAGGAAGGCCCTGGTCTAACAAGAACAGTCGCTGGCCCCCACAGTCTCCCTGAAGTTATATAACTAAACCCATTATCCTTTCACAATGTTTGCCGTTGGTTTGTGCATGTTCATGCGGTTTCATTGCAAGATCCATAATGTTATTCAATGCCAAGTGCCAAGTGCTAAAGATTGTTTGCAACGTCTCGTAGTTCCAACCCTATTCAAAAACTAAAGAGGTCAAAGACGGCCTTTATATATTTGATCGGAAAGGGAACTCACTTAGCTTTGGCTATCAAAAACCATTGGCCAATACAAACCATATCACATTAATATATCAATCCATCTCGGTCGGCGCCGCCAGGTCCCGGTCCTGGTCCTCCTCCGGCGAGTGGTTTGGGCGACCAGTTGATAGGCAAGTCGGTAGACGTGGTTGACAGATTGGGTGGTGGAAACCGATGTCGTGAAAGAACGGTTCCCACCCAAAACCGTACCCTCTAGGATTCCTGGCCAACCATGGATTTAATGATCTGAATCCCAAAGAATCATTGTTTGACTAAGGATTTTACACTACAAACCAGGTAAACCATGTTTCTTTGTCTTTGAAGGCTAGGGCCAGGTGTTCTACCACATGGTTGTGTTTGAGTGGTGGGTTTCGTGGGGCGAAGCCAGCGGCTCATCGTGGCGGTTTCGCCGGCGCTCTGGAGTCGTCCGAGTTTGGTCCGTTTGGTGCACCAGGTCGTTGCATCCTGCCCAGTCATCGTTTTTGACCTGATACACATACCTCCAAATGACTCCGTTTGAGAGTGTTCTTCGGAGTTGAAGAAAGAGAGTCATCCTCAGGGTGGTCCGTTCAGAGTCTTTGTGTTTGTGTGTGCTGCCGAGATCGGTTTGGGCACCAGACTCGGCAGGTCTTTCACTCCTTATAATTCATGGTGTAGTTGGTGTAGTTGCCAAGCCCAGACAGGCTGGATTACGATCTATTGCACCAGCAAGTGCACCATCAATGCTGGGGTTGCTCCAGTTGCTCCCTATGTTCACACAAAGCTCACAGACTCACAGCATGCTACAAGACTGTATAGCCGGGTCGCCACGGCATGTGTCAACCCCAATCCATGCAGAGCTCGTTCAGATTTGGTGGACGAAGATCCTTCAGAAGCTGCCAAAGAACCAGCAGATCCTGAAGGTGTGACCACAGGGTGGAAAGTGTGTGAGGGTTACTCCGCGGTTGTGGGACTCTTGGAGCCAATGGACAGTGATGTTCTTCGGATGATATCCTCTAAATTGCTTAAGATGTGTTGTTTCCTTTTGTGAATCTGAGACGTGACTTTTGTTTGACTTTTCTGGGTGGCTATATAATTTGATATAATTTGTACAGCTGTGGGCTTTGGGGCACAACCTATTGTTCCTTTGGCGGAACGCGTCCATGAGGGGTACTTTGTGTCTTTGTCGGATTTGGACAAAGGAACATCAACTAATACGATCTAATATGCTACTGAATATGTGGGAGGGAGCTTACTCTTTGAATTGAGTCAGCCTTTCTTCTGCAATTTGGTGAGGCATTTGCATGTAAACCCACTAAAATGGCTCAGAATGATGCTTATTTTCTTGTTGGGTGATGAATCAACCATTGGACTGTGGACTTCTTAGCTTATCAACACACACATGAACCCAACCCAAAGAAACAGGTCTTCAGGAATTTGCTTCAATCCAGCCCTGCAGAAGTAGCACTTGTGGCCTTTATTCAAGACCTGTGTTTTTTGTTTGTCATCGTGTTTTGTTTTTCCATGTTGGATTCGTTGTGGCCATTAGCTGATACCGACGGCTCACTTGGTTTGGAATTTGCAGCCTGAGAAATTGACAAGAGACATCGTTTAGTTTGACATCTTGAGACATGTCCTCCCGCTAGAGTGCTGGTTTTGTAGGAAGATGCAGGCAGACTTGTTGATGTCCTACCTGCGAATCAAAATTGTTGGGACTTTAACAACCATGGTTTCAACATGCTTGTGTAAGACAATGTCAAACCAATCGCCCATGCCAGTGTCAAGAGACGGAAGGCTTGTTGAGGCATCCACTGTCAATTCTTGGATGAGATTGTCCTGCAACCAACTCCCACAAACTCCCAATTGGCCAGAAATCAAATTGTTTGCATCGACCTCCACCTAACGCCTGGGCGGGGCGTGCGAGAGACCCTCCCTCAGGTCCGGAGGTCATCGATTTGTGCGAGTGATCCAAAAGCCCGCAGTGGATCGTGCACTTTGCTGCCAAGTGTGAGTTCTTTTGGGGGATGGTCCTGAGATTTCCGACATGTCGATACAAGAGGCTTCACCTTGCATGTTCATCGGATGATCCGTTCTTAGGAACGCAAAATCAAACATGTTGGCGTCCCAACTCAGTAAGCAACCTGAACATGTGTCAAAAGAGGGGGATGCCTGACTTAAAAGAGGGGGAAGATGTGGACAGCTGCTACTCAGCTTTCCTTAACTTCGATCAGATCTGATTCCTTCAGCGCTTGCAGGGTGACTGTGACTTTCTGTTTTCACAACCGTGGTTGCTCCCTTGCTTCGTTCAGAGTTGCAAAGGTTCTTTGGAACGCAGTCAATGGGGGCGTCAAATCTGGGTTGTGGCGAGAAAACCTATGTATATCTATGTATGTGTGTGTGTGTGTTGCATGCATGTGTATAGCAATGTTGATGGTGCTGAGAGAGCCAATTATGAAAAGCACTCCTTACTGAGGGCCTAGCCCATCCCGGCCAATCCAAGAAAAATACGATCCGCATTTCAGCGTCCTGGTGTGCAGAATGACCTGGTTTGGCCGTGTCAAGCCAAACCATGTGTGTCAACAAGTAACTGTAACTACCTCAAAACTGCATTCTTTGGTTGCCAAGTTCACTGCAAGGACCTGACTACTAAACAACTCATCATAATTCATCTAAGATTCAAACCTCAATCTTTATCAACCTCTTGTGCCTACATACATATATTACAAAACAAAATACGCGCGTCTCACATCAGCCATCCCTTTATCAATGGAAAAGACCGGAGTCCTCACGTTTAGTTCTCGCCGCCTGCGCCTGCGGCTCCAGGGAGTCTTGCAGGAGAAGCTCGAAGCCGCCGTTTTAGCCAGGCTTTTAGCAGAAGAGCGGCTAGAGGAGTTGAGGCGTTTTCCGGGGCGGACATGGGCGGAAGCGGGTCATAAGGGCTGTGAATTCAAATTACTGTAACGGATCCTGGCCCAAGAGATGTTGGTCTATGTTTGTTCTTCAGGGGGGGGTCAATCTGGGAGGCAACTCCTTCTGACCAAAACTGACTCCGCCTGAGTTGCTATCATGAAACAAAAAGGGCCTGTCCTATCTAGGGCAAATCGAAAGAAACAACTTGACGGTACTTGTGTATCTTGTACCTTCTTCAGGAATGCTGAATGGTCCGTCGGACTAGTTAGTTAGTCCTGACCGTCCTGACCCGAAATGTTTGGAAGTACCACCCAGGATTTGACAAAGCAACAAGCAGCGGCAGGAAGCGGTTGCCGGAAACGTGGAACATGAAGGCCGCCACTGATCCATTTAGGTTGGAACGAAAACTTCTACATGCTTCTACCCCACTGATCCTCGTGCAGGTCCGTTCTTGGGTAGAAACATTCGGACTGGCCTTCCATACTGCCCGAGGCCTTCATAGCTCCTTTTGCCATTCCTTTTTCCCACAAGTCCTTGTGGCCCTTGCCACCCCAAAAACGAGAGGCTCGAGCTGGCCGAAGCAGAGCTGAAAAGGGACGAGGAGGAGGGAAAGATGAGCAGGGCTGAGCAGGGAGGGGAGACTTGAAGATTCTGTGGAGTTTTGTTGGCCAGACAGAACCTCCTCACTCCTTCAACTTGGAGAATTCGTCTCAAGCACTGTAGTACAAGTCGTTGTGAATTGAGGCGTTGCCCAAAAAACATCCAAAAAGGAGCCTTGGGATTTGAGACGAGAGTTTTGCAGGGGGGGTACTCGTGAAAGCCATTGGCTGCAGCTGAATGGGCAGGAACCATGACTACAACCACAACCACTTGCAGTTGTTCCCTTAGATATTCTCAACTCAACATGGATAGAGCACTAGACAGCACTAAGACTAATGGGTGACGATGAGTATTTAAGTGTCTGAAATTTGTAGCAGCATCATGGCCTAAGCCCCCCCAGCAGTTGTATCCTTTTGTGTCCTTTTGTCGTAACTCGTAACGTGGAGGCGCAGCCCTCCAGCCCTCCAGCGCCCTCCAACCCCAAGCCCACTCACTGCGAGGCGCAGGAGCGTTTTCGGCTGTTGGTGCAGATAGCAGCCGCGCCCACGCCCAGCCACGAGCCGCAGGGAGAGGACAGTCCGTCAGACTGAGGGAGCAGAAAATCGCGAGAGGGGCGGGTGAAAGCCTCAACGTGGGATTTGATCTTGAAAAGGAAGCTCTCATCTCTACTTGCAGTGGACACCTCTGAGGGTGTTTGGACCAAGTCATTGAATCTGCCAGCATTCTCATAGCTTGTGAGGTGGCCCAGGGGTTGTTGTAGCGGTAAAGTTTAAAGAAAAGTGCTCAAAAAGAACCAAGAACCAACTATTATATATATATATATGTGTATATATATATGCATAAAGTGATGATACATATTCATATATTCATCAGAGGGCTAAAGTGGTTGAACCTCAAAGGGGTTGATAGTGAGCCTTTATTCGCACAGACAGCACACTCCAAGAAGTTGCCCTTCTGAATCACTGCTTCGAGTGGAAGCAAAGAAACCAAGTTGTGGTGGCTCCACACCAAGGCTGTTCAAGTTGAAGAGGTGGAATTGATTGTTCAAGCTGTCGTTTGCATGCCACATCTGGGTCACGGGAGCCACGATCAAAATGAACCACATTTAGTATTGAGAGGGCGTCGGTTTAGCGCTGTCAATACGGTATCCGGTCATATGTGGCGAACTTCACGACACCGTAAAGAATTCGTAAAGTGATAACGTCAACCTGAAAACTAGCCTGAATGTTCGGCTGCAGCAGGACTCATTGAGTGCACCCCACCAGAAGCAATGAACCAGGTTGCATCAGTGAAGGCCTGGATAGGGCTAAATTAAATGAGGCTACGTCAAACCAAGAGAAGCTAAGAGGCAATTGTAACAGCATCACTCGACTTAATCCCTCAAATTACTCGAGCAAAGCAAGTCAAGGAGCACAGGAAAGCGAAAAAGTAAAACAAAATCATGTAAGAACCGCCAAACACCCTTTCAATCATTCGATCCTGTCGTTTGGACAGAACATCTTGGAGCTGCATAACTTAAATCCAAGGCATCCATATTGATTAGATCAGACTAGAGGCCCTCACTTTCGTGGCAATCCTTTTTTTATGTGGGTTTGGCTGTCACTTGCCTTCCGGTTCCTTTATGATGGGGCTGAGCACAGCAGACTGTGGGGGGGACTTTCAAGCTCTCTCTATATATTTATATATGGAACATCTCATAGATTCATGAATTCCTGACGATGCTGAGCGGTTGTTGGGGTGACCGACCCGGGCGCACCAGAAAAAATCCCACTCAGCCTCCGCGAGCTCCGAACGCCCCAGCTGCGAGACTGTCCGCGAGCTCCGAACTTTCAGGGACCAACCGGATCCACAAACCGTTTGAGGACAGTGCAATGGCTGCTCTCATGTGTGGAGGCCAAGACTTTTGGCCTCTTGGTGTTTTGATGCATCTTTTTGGTAGAGCCACCGCTTCGGGGCCACCGAACAGCGAATCCGAGCCACCGCCACGGTTTGGAAAGGTGGGTGTTTGGTCGTGAAAGGAGGCGCATGATCGCAGGGAGATTGGAGGTCTGATTCGCATGTTTCCTGGGAGTGGATCAGAAACACCAGTTGGACAGGTTCAGTCTTGCGAGGTCGGAACCGTTCCGCGTAATGTGAACCTGCCAAGCTTTGTTGACGTCTTGAACAATGAAGGTGGTGGTCAAATGATGTCAAATTGTGGTGTTACATCAGTTACGGGTCATACAGACATACAGGCTGGCTATGAAACGGTTGGGAGGCCACAGACGTTGGGCCCGCCCGGAGCTGGACCCGATCTGGGGTTGCAAGCTAAAAGGATGATGGATGGTTAACCAATGTCAACAATGTCTCAACCCTTATCGTAAGCACACATCAACATACATCAACCGTAGCCGTAGGATTCCAAATTTGTTGGAGAAAACATGGATTCTCCCAAAGCACCACCCTGCTACCCTTTGGATTTGGTCCTTGCCTTCGCCCCGTTTGCTCGATCGGTTTCGAGGAAGTTGCAGAACCGGAAGAATCGCAACGACACGTCGAGTTCTTGGAGGGGTATTTGAGAAGAAAGACTGGGAAAATCATTGAAAATCATCCAAAAGAATGGGAACTGGAAGTCTTCAGGCTGTGATGGCAGTCTTCTTGTCAAGGCGACAATATGCACACGTTGGAGAGAAAGAATGATTCAGGGATATTCAGGGCATCATTTGGTGTTGAAACTAAACATGATGATTCATGCTACTAGAAGCTCAAGGAGCTGGTTCCGTTTTGAAGGACTCAAGACTTGATCTGATCAAAGTTTGGGTTTCATCTCACACAGTTCAACTATTTAGGTCTAAACGACAGAGGATCAAGCTTGCTTGTCTGTGGGGTGTTGTGTTGGTGCCACCTCAAAACAACACGCTAACAGGGGTTCATACTGTTCACACTTTGTCACAAATTCATTGGAAGTTCATTCCTTTCGGGGTCGACTCTGCCAGAAGAGTTTTTTTTGAAACAACAAGCACACAGAACAGACTATCTCAGTGCATGAACATCCCGAATTCGATGGTTCCGTTGATTTGCAAATTGCTTTAAAGACCGTTCCGTTGAGCCATTCTCTTAGTTTTGCTTGTCCAAGGCCGGCTGCTCCAGCTGAAGTGGAGGAGAGGGATAACTCTTCCACGCCCGAAACCGCCGGAACGGCCGCTTCCGGACGACGGCGGCCGGTTGATGGATTGCGCTGGCCGAAATGGCTTTTGCGGATCAGGGGATGTGTGGTCCGAACTGGGTAAATCCCCTGGTATGGAGAAGAGTGTTTGTTATATCCAGGTTCCTGGACAGCAAGGCCATGTTGTTTGATGCTGATGTTGTTGATGTTCTGTTCAGAGATGGCACGTCCCTGCTTGTTGGATGAGAAAGAAAAAGCGTGTCCAAATCCACCGTGAGATGCAGTGACTGGCTCGGCTACACGTTCTGAGCTGGTCGAGCTGGTTGGATGCAGACCACACATGACCACACTTTTCGACGTGGCTTGTGCTGCCTTTGTTTATGTCCGTCCTGGGGTGGTAGGTGCTGGTCATAGCGAATATGCTGTTGTTCATCAATTCATTCCCTCTTCTTTTGGTACGTTTAGAAGGTGTACCTGGACCTCTCACTGTTTGCAGGCAGTTATACCGAAAAGGAATGAAAAGGACCATGTTCTTCGAGTTCGGGTGTACGGTTTCCTTGTTTCGGTTTTTCTCTGCCCGGCTGCCCTTGTTCTGATCGGCTTCTTCCAAGGGATTCCCTCTTCCTCGATTCCTGGATTCTCAGGACCCTGAGATATAAGCTCGGCGATCGTCCTGGTATTCTCATCCCCCCGACCCGGTCAGTGACTGGGCACACGATCTGCACCGAATCTCTTCAAAGTGGATCAAAAAAAGTGTGAGCGGGAAAACCGCTTGCACGCAGCGTTGCCAGAGTTGCTCTTGTTGGAAAAATGTTGTTCGATTTGTGATTGGGCCTGCACATTTTGGAGGAGACCCCTGCACAGAAAGTGGCGGCCATCACACGAAGCCCAAACCTGGATGCTTACCAGGAGGCACTTGATGCTTTGCTGTGTCGTCAAACGCTGGTGGAGCCTGGCGAGACCTGATTTCGACGAAACCGAACTGAAGGATGTTAGTGCAATATGTTCGTTATGGTCCCCCGGACATGTGAGGCCATTTTCGGGCATGGACCTTCCTGGAGCAATGAAGATGACCCGTTTCCGAACACCAAATAGGTTATGGTTTTCCACACAACGATAGTAATTTCAAAGACCTTTACCATGATTGATGGTTGCTAAGACCTTTCCTTCCATGAAACAGATTGTCCGTCCCGAAGGTGCAGAAACATCACGACGTTCGGAGATCTTCATGTTCAGAGATGCGTGCTCATCAGACAATGACATCTCGGCAATGCATTGGTTGCTTCGGTCAAGCCGGGATATAGCAAACAAGGTCATGTAAGCATGCTAGACATGCTTCGAGAGAGAATTGGAGGGCCTCTCAAAGCATGACCATGAAATGCCATGGAGTCCAGCACCAAATCGCTTTTTGCTCGACTGGGTTTGGGACCTTAGGATCCTTTAGGGCCTCAGAAGATATTGACATGGGCGCAGATGGCGCAGACCTCCAGCCGGACCTTGCGCCATAAGGCCTTGCGTGTGCTCCATGATGCTTCTCAGCATGAGGCCTCTTGCCGGGAATCCGAACCGAGGTTCGAACGGCAGGAACTCTCGGCCCTGGCTGATTTTGGTTATTGATCTTCCCAGATTTGTTTGCAAATGATCTATGTGTGAACTGAAGTTGAGCTGGGAGGCGGGTCAAGATGCAGGTGAGGCTTTAACCAATGAGTCAGTGGTCTAACCAACAAAATCCCTTGGTGGACTGAGGGTGCCACATGGAAAGTTTGATACAACAATAGCCAATAGCAAAATAATTAACACTGTAGGGATCAATAGAGATTCTACAAGCACTACTCACTACTGCAACTCTTCTAACCTACTTCACGCTCTTTCGTTCGTGCTATTTTCAGAGTCAAGGTTCATTCCGTTGATTCTTAGCTGGATGGATACTGTCAGGTTTGACAGCTCATCCGGCAAGAACCGTGCGCTTCCGAACTCGTGGAATGGACTGACCTGGTCGTCCGAGCAGTGCACGAGCCGGTCGCAGAATGGTCCAGGTGTCGCAGTTGCAGAAGCAAATTGCCGAACTGGACCAAGATTCCAACAAGGTGGGAGACTCGAGATCGGCCAAGAGTCTAGAGTAAACAAGGTGATTGGTCGTGTGATTGAGGCCATGCGAGCAAATATGGCAAGCACATATTTATGTGTTTGCCGCTGAGCTGGAGCTCCACTGAAATCACCAGCTGTTGATTCGGAAAGTACAGTGGTTTCACAGTAGATGGCACTGGCACCCGTTGTCTTATATATAGGGGTCCATAGCGGTCAATATAAATCACCGAGATTGGGGATTGTGCCATCTATTCTGAAACCACACTGTAAGTGAAAGACCCTTGGTTTAGGGCCCCTGAGGTGGAAGACATATCTGAGATCTGCATCGACCAGCAATGACAAAGCTGTGAGATTTAGGTGCCTAGCCGTGCATACCATTAGACCCTGATGTTCTTGGGATTATGCATTGTTCGGCTATGTTCATATGTGTTCTGATGTTTTCTGCCATGTCGATTTGGATATGTATATATATATATATGTTTAAATTCCATAGAGAAGCAGGATGAAGCAGGTTAGTTGGACACCAGCGCGAGTCACAGCAAAAAGAAATGGACACCCCCAGAAGTTGGATATAAAAACAGATTTTCCTGTCAAAAGGGGCCATCTTGCGGCGGAAAGGATGATCGGATGATACCATCACTTACAGTTTCTATTCGCTCTAGCATGTTTTTGGATACGCCCTTTAGGGCTTGATTCAGCCATGCAATGCCTGTATACTATACAGCAAACCGGCGAAATTATGCAGAACCAAAAACACACCAAAAGGACCTGACAAATATAATCAAATTTATACGTTTAAAAATATATATATATACACACCAAAAACCGGCAAACTAACTATGGAGCAACCCCGGCAAAACTAGACAGCAAAACCAGCAAATTCGTACAGCAAAAGTGGCAAGACAAGGACACAACTATCCAGCAAGAGTGTACAACATTGTACAACTAAGCATCGAATGGGTTAACCCTTTCACCTCATACAAAAGAAAACGCGGGCGACTTTGACCAGACGGGGTAATGCTACAGGAGGAAGTTGTCAAAACACGCCGCGCAATGTGCCAGAAGGCAGAGTAGTCAACAACAAGAAACAACACGATTGGCAAGCCAAGCTATTTGGGCTACTGTAGATTTGGATTCCAGGAAGGCTGTTTTGGGGTCCTGGGAAGGCTCAAGACAAAACACTTAAATCCGGATCTAAGTGTATGGTTTGAGCCTGAAGTTAATTTTATAGTCGTTTGGGAACCGACTATACACTTAATTTCGATCCAACTGTATAGTGTTGGATCAGATTTGAGCAATGGTTGGCCCAATGACATGTCCGCGAAACCGCCAGAAAGCCTTTGTTGGGAGGAAGGTTTCAAAAAGGTGCCAAGAAGAAACTTGGGAGTTCCATGTTGTGGTTGCAGAGAGTTTCTCAATTTGGAAAGTGCCTGATAGTTGTTCACCTTTGATGCGATTCAGCTTTTGTTGACTCTGCATTAAAACACTGTATTGAGTTTAAGTTCTGCGTTGTTTGTACATTTGGACAAGTGTTGACCAGTTTTGTGTTGTTCCGTTTGGGCTTTGTTGAATAGCTTTGATTTGTGTAATGCTGTATAGCACTGTTAGCTGTATAGTTAACCTTTGTAGTATTGACATTTTGACTGTATAGTATTTACATGTTAAGTGTATATATAACAGCATTCATAGTTCAACTGTACAATATGTATTGACAATTGAAGTGTATGGTGTATTGACATTTTAGCTATATATTATTGAAGTTGTGACTGTATAGTTGTCATGTTTTAGTGTAATGGCTTATGGTACTTGTTGGTTATTGACAACGTGTTAGAGCGCCAAATCACCACATAGATTTCACCACAGGATCTCGTTGAGAGATAATTCGAATAGATGGGGCAGTTGTAATAGATGTTTCGATAAAGGAATCGCTGGTGCTCACCAATTTCGCCGTCGTCCGTCGAAGCTTCGAGAAGCCAGGTCCCGCGATTGAAGAACGACCAAAAGGCCTTGACCAACAGGTCTGGCGAATGTTCACTCCGCGCTGTGGGAATGGATGTGGGTGTGTAGATCAAATAGGGGGACCTCCCAGTCTGACCCTCTTCTTCCAGAAAGAGAAATAGACCAAAAACATCCGAAAACCGGGCCAGGGAGTTTATTTGTTTTCAAATACGCACCTATGTGGGAAGGATAACTGGTGGCCAGCCTGGAGTATGATGGAGTATGACGGAGTAGCCTTTCACTGAAGCTCGAGTATTTTGGGATATGAAGCTCGGATGGACCACATCAGAGTTCCACCGAGATCGCATCGGATGAGCCTTTGTGGCTTGATTTGAATAGAGTAAATAGTAAAAACCTAAAGAGGATGGACTAAGCTCTAGACCACTCTTGTTAATGTACGGGTCTAGCTTGGTCATGCTTGCCAATGCGCATCCTTTGCTTTCTGGAGTGATTTTAGGGAACACAGTCCTATTCCGCAACTCTCCATGCTTCTGAAACTGTTATTCCGCAGCTATTTGGTACTCTTCCGCAACTACTCTTCAGAAACTATTCTTCAGAAACTATTTTGGGATCTTCAGGAACTATTTTGCGATCTTGAGAAACTATTTTGCGATCTTCAGAAACTATTTCGCGATCTTCAGAAACTATGTTGCGATTTTCAGAAACTATTCCGCGATCTTCAGAGACTAATTCGCGATCTTCAGAAAGCCAACTTTGGAAAGTATTCCTCAGAACTTTTACAATGTTGCAGCCAATTTGCATGAAGGAGCACTGGGTGGGTAGGTGGGTGGGCGGGTAGGTGGGTGGGATATTGGCGTACCTTGTGACGGCTACGGCTAAGGTATATACATGCTTGTCTTGCGATCTGCAGAAAGTTTTTCGTGCAGGTTTGATGTTGCTCTTCGACTCTTTGTAGTTTCCGAACATTAGTTTCTGAAGAACACCGTAGAGTTTCCGAAGATTAGTTTCCACTTAACAGTTTCCGAAGAACACCGTAAGGTTTCCGAAGAAAACCGCATAGTTTCCGAAGATTAGTTTCCAAAGAAAGCCGTAAAGTTTCCGGAGATTAGTTTCCGAAAACCCGTAAAGTTTCCGAAGATCACTTTTTAGTTTCCTAATAGAACTTTGACCGATTTTAGGACTGAGGGCTGAATTAGAATACAGTACCATGATTGACACATCGGCCCAGATGTCTCTCGCCCGCTTTTCCAACAGGGCATCGTTCATAAGGGCAACTGTCGAACTACATGACATGCAGCGTTGTAATTGAGGATTCCCTGCAGCAAATGCAGTCGAACTACATGCGAAAGATACACTCTGAGTCAGACAACTCCCTTTGAGTGGGGTTGATCGCTTGCTGCTTGATGGCGGCATCGAAAAATGAGACTCCCCGACTCATGAGGCCATCCTGACGCCCCAGCGGCGCCCAAGCGGTAGCGGGTGAGGTCTGAACTGGACATGACGCCCAAGCAGCAGCCTGGACGACCACGCGCGCCAGGCAGAACTTGCTGCAGGAGCGCATGGCTGACCTGGACACCGAGACGCTGGCGCTCGCGGAGACGGCCAAGGCACTGGCGCTCGGTAGAGGAAGGGAGGTTGATCGGTAGGGCACCTGCAGAGAGGTTGGTCGTTTACAAGGGACTC
Source organism: Durusdinium trenchii (assembly GCA_963970005.1). Classification (NCBI taxonomy): domain Eukaryota; class Dinophyceae; order Suessiales; family Symbiodiniaceae; genus Durusdinium; species Durusdinium trenchii. The sequence goes on from CAXAMN010022139.1 coordinate 135,581, forward strand.
AAGACTGAAATCATCAAACCACGTGAGGGAGTGGCCACTGTGGTGACTGGAACTGGGTAATTAATTTGATGGCAATTGAACATCGCTGATCACTGATGTTCAATCAAGGAACTCGAAGCTGGTCGGATCTTGCAGCTTTTTGTTGACGGTCAGTATTGTGATGGCTAAAACGTGGTGTTCTAGGGTTTTAACATGATATGATGCGTTGTGCTCGCGCAAGCGAGCAACGAAGTAGAATTTGATTACGCGTGTGGTGCTCTTGCTGGCGGGTCGCTGTACATGGTCAGGAGATGTCAGGAGTGTTTTTTTGCTCATGTTTTGAGGGGCTGTGACCTTCCCTCAATGGTTCGTATAGAAATTGTGTCGTTTACAAACCTTACAAGTGATTGGTTCAGGATCAATCTAGCCTGCCACATAGCCTTGGCATAGGTTCCATGTCGCCTTCATTACAGTACTTAGGTATAAGGGTCACACCCGCAAGAAAACACTACATTACTACTCATGTTATGTATTGGTATGTCATGAAGGTGTGCCATTAAGTCCTTTAAACCAGTCTGAACCGCTGGAAGTCCCACTGCTCTTGGTCCTCCATCCAAGTGGAGATCGTCATACGCTCGTGAAGAAGACCGCCCGAGGCCGGTGAAGAATTGCTGGACTTGCGCGACTTGCGGGCAGAGAATGACAGGGGCGTGATGGCTATGGTGAGAGAAAAGGACCCAGATCATCCGATGAGTTCAACCTGCCTTCTTGCTCCGACCCCGACCACACAAGAAAAGGCTGTCTTTCATCAGATAGACTGTGTCCAACACAAAAGCAGGGGGTTGAGATAACAACAAACCTCAGTTTTTGTGTCCATCCCACAGGTTGACGTCGTTTTGTGTGCAAAGAGAACTAGGTCAGGCAGTTGTCTTGTAAGTTGCAGAATTGTCAATGAAGTTGAACTACCCGCAACATACTGATGGCTAGGATTGGCTAGGGAGACCACAAATACCCTGGTAGGACAAGTGCATGGTTCCCGCCCTTTTTTGCCATGGTTCCTCATTTCATGCCTTTTGAGACATAGCAAGTTGGGAACTCTTGGAGCCTCGAAAGCACCAGTGATGGGTTCGCGCAGGCACATCGCCGGCGGCACATCGCCGCTGGCTCATCTAATCTCCATCTCATTCAAAAGAAATCAACTCATTTACAATAGAAGAAGTAGAACAACTCGATGTCAACTCCTTCAACCCTTCACCCGCTCACGAGCCGCGGCCCGTGGGAAGGCGGGGCTTTGGGGTTCGCTGCGTCGACCAATCCCGTTCGGCCTGGGACCCCCACGTTGACGGGCTCCCAAGGTGACAGCGTGGTACATGAGTTGCGTCAGGAGAGACGTCCAGACGACCGGAGGTTGGTCAGACGACAGGTGGGACAAGAGGTGGAATGTCCATCTATACGGCTCTAAGAGTTCTGGGTTTGTACCATTGAACATAGAGATGGAGAGTCGTTTCTGAGAAGACTTTCCAGACATGCCCGTTGGTTGTGTGCCAGCTTGAGATAGTTTAGGCCTAAACCTGGTTGAGGGTGATTTGGGCAACCTAGCCGCCTATTTGCAAATCCATATCCTCATGACATGTCCATGCCGCAACCCAGCCATTTGGTCAGTCAAACCCATACAGAAGTCACGGTTCTATGGAGCAACGTGGGTGAGTATCACAATGTAATGGACGGGGCTTTAACATGATGTCTATGTAGTGGTTGTTTCGCCTCCACTATTTCCACGATGTCCCCTTTCTTCGTACCACACGCCACATCGACCGAGGCAAAACCGCAGTTGATGGCTCAATTTGGAGCACCGGGGAATCGCGCACGCACCGGGGAATCAGCGCACCCTCCGCCCGTCAATCTTCGGCTGAAAAGGCCATGGTTGACTTCGGCGGGGGCCTTGCACGGATGGCGTTGCCCCGAAAGCCAGAGGATCTGTGCGACAAGGAGGGGCGGAGGAAGCTGGGATAAGCACCATGATTACCCCGGATTACCCTCCACAGAACTACAACAACAGTGATGGCTTCCGCCAAATAGTTGTCCAACTCCGGGCAGGGGCTATGTCAGTTTGCGCAATCATGGTTGGTCCCACAGCCGGATCCCATGTTCCCAACATTGGAATCTTGTTGACCCGGCAGGAGCCCGTGATTGACCGCTGGACAGGTCAGTAGAAAGATTCAGACAGAAACTCCACATGATCAGGTGTTGTTGTTTTATTCCCAGTCTTTATCCTTGTGGGTTGTGTTTGCGAATCGCGGCTTTGTTTGATTTCATGATTGGATATAGATAATATAGTATATGATATAGTATTATATAACTATATAACAAACTATATATATATGTATATGTGTGTGTATTTGTATATCATCGAGTGAGTCATTGCATGTTGTTCTTTCTGTTGCACCATCCAATATGTTTTTCTCCTTGTGTCGTTCTCGTGCGCCACCGACCGTGGTCGTTCAAGACTGAGACGGAGAGACGGTGACCACCACGGTGACCCAGGTTGTAGAGACCGCCACGCACGGTGAAGATGGAGTTGCACGCGGTGAGTGATTCAGTTGACAGCTTTGAATGAGCCGTTATGTTTAGAGTTTTTTCACGTAATGAATATAACCATACAGAACCTGACTATACCTAGTTCTTACTTGGTCTTGTAAGGCTTTATCCATGAACAGCACCCAGACCTGAAGCGGTGATGCATGCATCAGCATCTCATGCACCCTGTGGATGCTCCGATGTTTCTAGCATGGTCGATTCGGAGCTTTTCTAGAGATAGCTTGCCTGGCCATGCAGAAACTTATTCAAAGACGCAACTGTTCACCGCGACGGGTCGGTGAGACACGTCGTGTGTTTTCTGGTCATCCATCGGACCCATGACCAACCGGATGGACCAGCAACTCCTTCACAAAGGGCGTTCGATGGTACTTTTGGGCGTCACCACAACTCATTTCGGCACTAGGACGTTTCCTCACAATAATTGTTAGCCCGTGGTTCTGCCTCCTCAATTAAGGCACCTATTTAATCAAGCAAGGGCTAAGTTAGCTCCTAAGCAGGACGCAGGATAGCTCAAGCTTCTTCAAGGAAGATTAGGGCTGCAGGGGGGAGAGCTTCCTTGAAGAAGTGCTTGCACATGCTCGCCCTATTCACTTGGTTCCTAGATGTTTAAGAGAAAAAAAAGTCCATGATAGTCTATGTTCATGTCACTTTATGAAGCAGGTCGTCATTCCCCTTCTATCCGTAGGTTCGATTCTCCCACTTTGCTGCACATTTGCATCCACTTGCCTTGCCTCCATTGGCTTCCTTTCTATCTCACGACTCACAACAATAGCCTCCCAGCTTGAGTCCATTGGCATCCACCCCTTGCGTTTCCCGACCTTTTGCTTGGCTCGACCTCGGTGACACGTTGTGGTCCACTGGTCTCAACACTAATTGGTACCCAGAAACCATACCAAACTCCCCCACGACCTGTCTGACATCTCCACCGGTGACCCTGGACGGACGAACCAAGAAAAAAACGTGGCGAGCTCCGCGGCAGGAATACCTGGGGCACGAGCTGAAGACGCCGCGCAACTCATTTTACACTTGGGTCACTGAAGGCCTGCCAAAAGGGGTGGCTGGGCCTCCCACTTTTAGGAGACTGGGGAGGAGTTGGATGGAGTTGGGGGAGGAGAGCTGCATGAGACTTGCTGAATCCTGTGAATACGTCTGACGCATGTTCTAAGGTTCGAGTTGAGATCCCTCCCAAAACCAATTTGACTACTTGATGTTTGCAGGAGTTTTGATTGTTCAAGGGATACGGTATTGGATATACTACCGCTGCTACTGGACGATGGTGCTGTGAGCAATGCCGGCAAGGCGTTTAAGCTTTTTTCGATGCAGTGAATTGCTTGCCTCATCGCACTCGTAGCTGATGAGGAAGATCTTCATTGACCCTCCAATGACCACCGGATTATGGAATTTCTCGAGGGACCTCATCTCTGGGGGGGAGCTTAGGACTAGGAAGGGGACTGGGAAGTGAGCTTGCGTAATAGTCATCGAATGCGTCGCAAGCCAAGTGGAAGGGTGGGAGCTCAAGAGGCCCTTGGCCAGTTCTCCTGGCAACGAAGCGAGGTAACCTCGGATCATCTGGAAAGCACCAAAGATGGAATCCCAGGCCCCGCAGAATCCCAGGCCCAGTCTTTCGTAGACACATCATCTACCATCGAGGGTTGACCTTCAGACACATGACGGTTCTCCGGATGACGAAGAGCCACTCCTTCGGAATACTTCCGAATACTCCACATGGATACGTGGTGAACGAGTGGGAACTCCACAAAAAAAAGTATTTGGTGAACTCGGAGTGTCACAGATGGTCGACGCATGTCAATCCGATTGCCGGAAGGGGTGACTGTTCACGCGGTTGAGCTAGCTTCAACATGGTTCAACCGTTGAGCGGACGGTTGAACCGCCCCGTGGCTTTTGGGTGTTCGCGGCATTTCAATGTTGATGTCCTTTTAACATCGTTTAACTAATATTGATGTCCTTTTAACTAATATTGATTTCCTGTATTGATGTCCTTTTAACATCGTTTAACTAATATTGATGTCCTTTTAACTAATATTGATTTCCTGTTAACTAATATTGATTTCATTTTTTTCATTTTAACTAATAAATGTTGAATTCCTTTTAACCGATAGCGATTTCCTTCTAACTAATATTGATGTCCTTTTAACCAATATGGATTTTTTGTTTTTCAATTATTAATCAGGGGTCTCAATTGTTAGAGGCGGGGTATTACTAATCAAGAGTCAGAGTCAACATTAGGGTCCTTATGGTTCATATCCATCAGGGAGAAAGGATCTCAATATGTCCATGTTCTGCCCGTTGTTTCTTCCGTTCTTGGTGCTTGGATGTCCGACGAGAATGGGAACTCAATGAAGACGGTCCGGAGCTTCAAACACAACTCAACGATAACACCTTTATATATTTGTTTGATAAGGATTCACCAACGGAAGCCGAAGCCTCTGGATGCATGGAGCTGGTTTCCGTTTGATCACATGGAGCTGCAGTATTAATATGTCGTTATGTGATGTGTATTTCTGTGTTTCATGGTGTTTTCCATGTAATTAGCCCAACACACATATACCCACCGGCATCGGCACAGATTCCGTCAGACCAGTGTTGGCCTCTGGAGTTTCCAGTGTGTATGTCGACGTCTGCGAAACTGGATGTGCCAAAGCCATTCGGAACAAGACGTGCACCTCGGTGCGTTTTTGGTGCCGTCGTCGCGACGCAGGAGCCATGCTCGGCATGTGATCAAGCTCCAGGACTTCCTCGAGGCAGTCAGGATCAGTATGGCGTGAGGGTGCAGAAATTCCCACGGTGAGGGATGGGTTCAGTCTCAAATGATGTGGTCTCAACCCCATGTTCTCACTCTGTGCCTTTTTGAGAGAAATGATCATGCAGACTTCTACTGAGCCGGCTAGTTTGTCGGGTTCCTTATAAAAATAAGATCAAGTAAGACATGGAGCTAGAGCTGATGAAGTATGGTGCATTCATGCTCTTGCATATCACAGCTTCTAGGTGAATGCCTTTACACTTGAACACATGACATGGAGTTGTCACCCACTGCTAGATAAACTGGCAAACCAATCAATATACAGATATGATTATGTTTCTGTGTCAATATATAACATGTAAGAATTCAATCTTACGAGTTGTATAGCCGTATAGACCTTGACAAAGTTCTGAACTCTCATGAATAGACCATGAAAGCTAAAAAGCACCTTGTGTTCTAGCTTGGTTCCACTCTTGGAAACATCGGTCCCCCCCATGTCCTGCCAGGAAGTCCGGCATTGCCCCCAAGAGTTCGAGGTTGGCATCGGCAAGGCTCGGCGCATAGATCAGGTCAAGAGATCCAGCAAGGCGGGGTATGAGTCCGGGGTATGAGTCCGGATGCTTAGAGGATTGGAACAAACAAAACGGAAGATGCGTCGAGGATGCAGAAGACAAGTAAAGAAGTCAGGTCACTGCGCGAATTGAGCCAAAGCGCAGTGAAAGTACCATGAGCTCTTCTCAAAGTGTCCTGGTAGTCACAGCTCGTACACACATCCAGGTAGAGTATAGCTGTATTTGGAATTTAGATGCTATCCTTGACCGGCAGAATGTCAACAGTCCAACTTTTTGTTGTTGACTTCCAGTTACCCTGTGCATTGATCCCCGGACTCACACCCATGGTGCTTTATGTAGTCAGTCTCAGAGAGTGAATGGCTGGTAAAGCAACAGAGCAAATGGTGCCCACATATTCTCTTGAACCAATGTTGAACATCCAGTGGTTCCAATGATAGGACTGGCTTAACAACAATATTGAGTTCCTGTTTTTTTCGCTTTCATTGATCGCAGCTTGAAGTCCGATTCCGCCCGATCGGAGGAAAATGTTAGCTTTCAAACGATCGGGTTCCTGCACATTTGAAAGAACCCTTGGTTAGTGACAGGAAGTCGGTTCACCAGCTTGTGCAAAGATCGACTGCTGCAAGAAATCACTGCTGAGATCCAGTGAGGATCACATGATGTGAGCAAATTCTTTCTCCATCAAGGCTCCCTTTTGGGGGGGCGCCATGGGGTGCCAAGGTTCATGCTTCCGTCCGACTCTGTTGGCGAAGAATCTCATCTTCCGGCTCTTTGCGGTGTTGACTTGCGCGCTTTTGGGGCTTCAAACGATTTGTTCATCCCATGGTGCGCAAGAACATGCGGCTGGTCACAGCGGGTGCTGCAGGAGGAAAGTGAAGTGAAGAGGCTTTGCTTGCATCCTCTTGTAGGAATAGGATGTTGCAAACAACCAGGATTGAGAAGAAAAAGAGAGACGTGGGTCAAATCCTTCGTTGAGAAGTGCCTCAACGTGTATCACATCCCCTGAAGGAAACTTGATCTGAGGATGCATCATTATGTTCAGCTCCGATTTGTCTGAAGCTGGTTGTGTGCAGCTGTGCCACTTTGTGGTTTCCATCAGGTCCGTCAGCGACGGCTCAGTGGACGGCTCTTATTTACTATTTTTGCCTCACCTATGCGCGCTAAGGGGCGTGTGGATGAGGGCGCAGAGAAGAACGAGATGGAGAACTGGATGACAATTGATAGACTGAACACGTTCGGCAGGACGCTTCAAAAGAACCAAAACCAACAGGAGAAGGGTGTCATAGGGGTGTTTGCATGTGAGGTCAAAACGGAGTTCATTCACCCTGCCTACCCTGTCAGTGGATCACCTTGGCCTCCCTTTTCGGGGATCCAGAGCTTTCCCTTGGTCTCCCCACTCAAAACCAGGCGGAGAAGAGGTCCACCGGTCCACCTTTATCGTTTCCGTGTGGAAACTCAGGGAGTCAGAAACAGCATGGGATTTCTCCGTGGGTTTGATTCTGAGGGTGTCTTGCCCTGTTTGTTTTCTTTTTTGGAAGGACTTCGATGTGTTCCCACTGCATTTGCTCTTTTTTACCATGGGTTTAGCCGCTTGGCCATGTTTCAAGAAGTGATTTGAGCCCTGTCACAACTCGTATGGCACTTGGATTTGCTTAAATGTGCACACGTGAAATGACGGCGGCGAAACAAGAATGAATTGTTTGGGAATGTTTGGTATGCGCGCACGCGCGCACACACACATGCATACATATCTTGTACATATTTTGCACATACATATGAAAGACTTTATAAAAAGACATTATGCGGTTTGTGCCATCTACTCTGAAACAATTTGCATACAATGGCATATTGATCATGTGTCTTGCCCCAGTCCGTCTGCTGTGTCGTTGCGCCAGCGCAGATTTGCTCCTTGTGCCTTGTGGCATACCTGGCTCATGTTACTCATCGCCCAATGTCTTCGGAAAGATTGGTTTGCTTCGGGCTTGTCAAGAGATCTGTGATCATCTTCATTTGCAGGATAGAATGGACCGGCTCAACAAAGAGGAGGAACGTGGACATCAGTTGGCATGTCCCACATGTCCATGATTGCATTTGCTTCAGTACGACTAGACGCACAAAAGTACAAGGGCTACCCTAAGCGTGCACATATATATACTGTATATCACAGCAAGCATCGCACAGTTGTAGGGAGTTGAGACCATGAGACATCCGTTTTCCATCCTTTTCCGACCAAACGTCCATCGACCACACATCCGTGATTTCTCGCGTCCGTGATAGATGGGTCTTGGACCATCCAAAACAGCTGGGTGGTCAAGCCAGTTGGGCCAGGATGGGCCAGGCAGGTCTCCGTAAATTTACCTAGAAGGCATTGGACCTCCTTTTTGATAAGAAAAGGCAATATTTTGGATGGTTGATCCTCCAAAACAGGGGTCACTCAGGTTCTAAGTATATATATACTGTAAATACACATCCAGCTAAGCTCGGCTTGGGGAGCAAACAGCTCGGCTGCGTCTCAGCTGCTTGGCTCTGCCGAGCTACTATAGATTAGATAGATAGAAAAAACAAAATCCAACCGGAGCTCCATCTCGGGGTTGCACCTTGCATTTGCACCGTGAGGCTTGGCAAGCGAATAGATATGTTCGAGCAAGAGGTTTCAAGTGTTTGACATGCCTGTCGGAGAGCGGGTGCCAAAATGATGGCAGCTGAGCGAGTAGGAACGTGGATTTGCTTGACAAAGGAAACACCTCAAAATGATCGTTGGAGATCTACTTCAAGACTATGCCACACTACCTGTTTTTGGGGGTTTCGGTCCACATGGTGAACTTCCCAACTCACCATGTCTCCTCCAAAAGGTGGGCAAACCAGACGATGGGGAGGAATGGGGTGTGTATTCTTCATAACGCGACCCCCCCAACATTCGCTCCCCTTTTGCTATGTAAGCTAAAGTGTTGCCATGACTTGTTGCAGATGCGTCAGGACTCCAGACCGAAAGGGGCACCCAACAAACACACATCGTTCCAACGCGAACACCGACGTGCCTCGTTCCTCATGACATTTGCGAGGCACGTCGAGACATCGAGACGCGGAGACATCGTTGGTTGTTCGCCATGGCAAGGAGGTGGAGCGACGAGAAGAACGCTTGGGGAAGTTGGAAGATCTGGTTTGGGACCCGGTGTCGAGAAGTGGTGCTGGGTGTCAAGAAGTGGCCCCTGATGAGATTCAGCAAATTTCTGGGTTCAGGAAAGTGGTGGGTGCATGCCCCTTTTGCTCGGAGTTCTTGCAGACTTCCCATGACTTCCCTGCTGCTGAAGCAGGTGTTAGTTCTTCCTGTCGCTTTAAGTCTGAGTGTTGTTGTTCATCCTCCAGGAGTTCGTTTGCGGCCATAGAGAAGTCTTCCCAGCTGCCAGCAGGTGATCAAATTCGCTTATATAATTCGAAAAGAAACAACAAGTCTTCTGCTTGTTTCAGCACAACATGTCCACGTTTTCCTGCTCAAATGGTACTGTATAGGTTCTTATTTATTTTTCTCGGACTCAAAACTGCTGGTGTTCCAGGAGTTGGATCCATCACCTCCGTGGGTCGGCAACGACTCAGGTCCTGAAGTTGGACAAGGACCGTCGGCGGCTCATGGAAGAGGCGGATGACAGACTGGCATGGCTTCCGATGAGCGAAGAATTGGTCCTTTCAAAGAAGAGATGATGAAGTGATGGTGAAAAGTGTGTAAGTGTGTGTGTGTGTGTGTGTCTCAAGGATGGGCCATTTGCTGATAGATATGAAAAGGATGAAATGATATGAATCTGCACAAATGTCCTGGTTTGAAGTATCAGAAGCAGCGATCCCAACCGTGGATCGGAGAGTGACCCACCTCCCATCCGAACCAGAGCTTCATTTCAGGTCGATCCAAAGGAAAAGTGCCCACTCTGCAGGTGATTTTTTGAAAGGAAGGGGCCTGTTGTGAGCAGTAGAACATTGGGACAAATTGTTGTGTTTTTTTTGCAAATCCTAAATGAAATGAACCCAGATATGAACAGATTGCACTGAGTGGTACCCATAAGGTCAGGTGTTTACGAAAAAGTTCTTGGATGTAATCTAATTCCATGCAATCCCCACGCAAAACATCGCAAAACCATATTTCTTGCTTTTAGAGTCATCTTGTGAATGGTGTTGCTCTTATTGAATGCAATTTAGTAAGTACATCAGAGTCAGAAGGCAAAGGATTGCTCCCTTTGGAAACAACGTGTACACGATCTCAGATGCTTACGTGATGTTACGTGGATGGCACCGCCCCGATGTCGAAAGACCCATGAAATCCTCCAAGAGCAGGGGGTGCCATTCACGTAACCATGTGTTCGTTGCGAGAGTATGTTCATCCGATGTTGGAAGAACCTTTGGGACGACTGTGTGTAGTAAAGGTGTTCTCGAACTTTCTGAGTGCTTCAGGCCGAGAGAGATGCCTTAGATGCCAAGCAGTTGAGGGAAGAGGTGCCTCAAAAGAGAGGGACCGAGTTTGGGAGCCGAAAAAGACAGTTACAAAGTGAACGAATGCTGTGGCGAACGCTTCCTCCCCTGTGGGCACCTGGCACCTTTGTGGGTCGTCCCCTGCTTTGAGATGAGCGTTTTTTCTTGAGCGGTTCGGAGTGAAGGAGAGGATGCGAGCGAGCTGAAGGAGGTCCATGAGCTTCCAATCAAATCCATTTGCGGGGGGGTGGCTACTAGTAACAAGGGCATCGCTACTAGTACTGTAGCTAGAAGCTACTAGTATCCAGGTCATAGCTCATTTGAAGTTCGAGCAGGCCATTTGGGGTGGCTCCTAAAACAGCCTGGGCCGTACGGACTTGCCATTGGCTGTTCAGAAAGACAGGGAAAGAGGACGACCAATTTTGAAGCGAAGGCGAAGAACTTCAAAGAACGCATTTTTGCGTCCCCTAGCCTCATGCACTCGTGAAAACGAGTGAAAACACTTGGTAATTGTGTGAAGTTGCAACGGCTTGTCTACAGTCGTCAAGAAGCGCGATTTGCCGTGCAGTTTGGATTTGAGAAAGGGTCATCCTCGCATTTAAGGTACAACATTATATATATATATATAACTACTGTATATATATACATAATATTATTATATCGATATTGTGAGGTTGTGACTTGTTTGGTTGAGTTTGGATTTGCTACTGGAGTGTCGAGTTAAGTGGTATTTTTCTTTATCTTACTTCTATAATTATAGACTCATACATTGTGAGCATGTTCCTTGCAGGAATAGTGGCTTGGACTCGTCTATGTTTCATGACCATTGGACCATGAGGTTGTTCGTTTCATTCTCCTGATATGCACAAGCGTGCACAGGCAGTGTAGCACGTTGGAGGTTGCAACAGAAAGGGTCAGACGGAAAACTGTTCCATGGTGTTTCGTTTCTTTCTAAATGTCAATCAACTTGAATTCATTCATTGCACACACAGTTCTTCTTCCAAACGTCACGGACCAGTGGCTGGATAGGGAAAATATTGCCCTTAAAGAATCAATGAATACATAACAATACATAGAAATATAAATAGATTAATTAATAGCTGAATAAATCAACAATTGACATAGATATCGTACAAACGTTAAAGCAAAAAAACATGTAAATTGGACTGGTCAGGGGGTCTGCGCTCCTGCTTCCAGAACAATGGGAGGATGGTTTTGAAGAAGTAACCTCAAGCTTTTTCAGGTCGTGAGGCTGATGGATGGAAATCTTCAGGCGGTTCGGGGAGAGAGAGGGAGAGAGAGAGAGACAGAGAGTATCGCAAAGAAAGCACCAACGACGAGAAGATCCACGGGGTAGTCCAAGGGGGCTATCAACACTTCTACCCAAAGAGCAATGTTCTTGAGAGAACAACTCCAATCATGCTGCTGTCCATTGCTATCATTGCTGTTGGACATTGATGAGCTTTGTTTGGTGTGTATGTTCTGTGCCCTTGTCAGTTGCCCGCCCACTTGTGCAGTTTGCATGAATTCATTCAAAACTGAATCCTGTACGCCTACACAATTTTTTATAATGTGCTTTCAACAAGTGTCAACTCTTTTGCCGTTAGGCAGCGTGATGCAAGATTGGCACCATCTCGACCGACCCCTCATGTTCGCCTCGCTTCAGCCCAGGGCGAGCGGACGTCTGCGGAACAGGCAGCGGACGCCCGAAACCGGCGCTCGAGATCTCTCAGTTGGTCGACTTTGGCACCCACAGATCTTCACAAAGGCTTCATAACATCTCACAGCGAAAAACAAAACATTTCGTCCAGAAAAGAATGCACATTCATGATATGAATATGGCCCGTCCCATTTCGACTCCAAAAAATGCTGAAGAAGAGTTTTCCTGTGGTTCTTCTGCATTTGACCATCCGGTCCTCCGGTCCGGCGGTTCTGGTCGGTTCGGGCCGTAGCCGGGGATCTGGACCCGTTCAGGGCCCGTGCATGTCTCAAGTGTTTTGGGGGGGCCGAACACCACTCACAATGGGTGCTTTAACACTCTTCAACATGGATCAATTGTTGTTTGTACAGTGTGTTAATTCCAAAGTCAAAACAGGATGGTCATCACAGCAATGGACTGGTTGTGATCGTGGTAGCTGGCAATGTTTGTGCATTAATTGATGTTAATTGCCATGGCGAGTAGTTGTATAGTATATTGGTGTAGACTGCTGATCAATAAACCCCGCAAGTGGAGATGTAAAACCATTCTGGTAGGGGGCGGTGATTCATCAACAGTCTACTGAAAAAAGATATCCCAGTTGTTCACGTGTGTTTTGCTCATCAGCTGTTTTCTCGTGATGTGACCTTTCTTCACGGAAACAACGACGAGGTCCACTCACGCTTGGCTGTTGCCACCGTGACCGCCTCAGGGAGTAGGGCAGGGCATTCCTCGTGGATCAGCAATTCCCCGCTGTTCGCCATGTGGGTGAGGCGGCCAGGCCATGCCGACAGCCTTCAAAGACGTTGTAGTCTCAAGTCCTTGGTAAGACCATGTGGTAAGACCAATCGGCGGTCCAAGAAACCTCCATCAGAATCATCAGATGTGTAGCATGTGTAGGGATCTCCAAGATGTTGGACCCCTCTGCAAGAGGAACTGACATGAACGACTTGGTAGCGAGTGTTTCAACAGTGTTCTGGGATGTTCTGGGTGAGTTTGCAAGCATTGAGGTTTGGTATGTTGAGGATGGATAACTGATGGCGTTTGGTGGTTGGTTGGATATGGCTTTGTTGTGAATCCCGACAGGTCAACGTTGACGAGTTCAGATCGATTCTCGCAACCCGGAATTCGCCCGTCAAGAGCTAACATAGAACCCTAAAAAGGACCTATTTTAGAGTATGATCATATAAAATGTTCATCTACAAAATCTACAAACCGGCGGCAGTGACATGGTGTTTCTTCCGGTATGGCAGTCAGTGTCCACTCAGGTGCAGAGGAGCCTGGCCCGCCTGGATTTGGCCACAGCACAAGCGAAGGTAGGGCCGCCGTGGCTTCGCTCGAGTCGACACGGTGGTCGTTGAGCAGCGGAAGCCGAAGACACCACGGTTGGATCACCCTCAAACACAACAGCGGCCAGTCCAGGAGATTTCATATGATTTCATGAGTACAAGGGGACCCGGAAAGACGGTTCTCCTCGACAAACTGGTGGTTAGTTTTCAGGGTCCAGTTTTTGAGGGGGTCACCCTCACCGACTCGGTTGCGTTCCAGTTTCTCTGGGCAAAGGGAGTCAGAGCGATCACGAGCAGATCCTGGTTCTGCACACGGCGCAAGCCGTACCTCGATCGTACAAGCTTGGTGAGATTGACAGGGTAGTTGGTAAATAGGATGTGAATAGGCTTTCCACAAATGGATGCGTAGGTTTAGGCTAGGTCATTGTTCCTTCAGGTGGCGCGGTGCTGGAAGGTTGTGTTGCATCACCTCAGGGAGTTGGGATGGACTCTTTTTTCTTCAGATGGCCGGATGGACTCTTGATGAGACATTTGGTACATTCTGGTCAATGCTACTCACCGTGGAAAAAAAGACAAAGCACTGGTCAGAAAACTGAACCAAACACCTGCCGAACATCACCTTCGCTCCAGCTAGCCCTCCGCCCTCCGCCCGCCGCCCGAGCCGCCGCAGACTGAACCGACCCGAGGCGAACGCCTTCGCAGACTGCGTGCCCAAGACCTGGGTCGTCGAAGAGGCCGATGATGAGCGGTTCCACAGGGCTCATAATTCTCATGTCGGAGCAAGACCTGCGGACGTGTTCTTTTGGTTATTGGGAGGATTTGGATGGATTTGGGAGGTGTTTTTGAGGCCGCTTCAAGAATTCGTGTGAAGCCAATTGGCAGAATCTCTTGATGTCTGAATGGCAGCTCCTATGGAGCGAGGGAGATGAGGAAAACAGCAACTCCCGAAACCTTCGAGCTACACCTGTTCCTGTTCTATTGGGTATCTTATGAGAGCCTATCAAAGTCATATTAGACCCGTGAATTCGCCGCTTCTCAAATCTTGGAGGGGCTTGGAGGGTCCATGAAAGTCTCATGAAAGTCTACTTCTTCGGATCACCACATCGACCAAAACGAGTCCGACCGGTCCTGCAGGCGACCGGTCCTGCAGCGACGTTATCCCTGGTGACTTGGTTTTTTAAGCGGCGGGTCGTGCTTCAACTTGGGATAGAAGGACCAGTCGAGGCAGTACAACCATTGGAGGGAAGATGTGAAGACACATATTAATATATACTGTATACTGATCACACTCATCAGATCACCAAACTCCTAACTCATCTGCACAGAGTATATATATATATATGCGTAATATTATGTATTGTGATTGGTAAATCACACTGGTAACGTGCTCAACAAAATTCCCCTTCCGCGGCCGCCACCAATTTTCCAAGACACTCCAACGAGGATCGTCTGATCCGCACGTGAGAACCCTGTCTCACTCAACGAAGGTGCCCCAGGCACACAAGGCAGAGATGGCTTTGGTCCCACCCGCCCGCTCCAGGCATCCCACGCCTGCAGGGCCAAAAAGGCTGGCCATCCAACCCTTTAGCGAGGTGGCTATCCAGCCATTTAGAAAGGTGGCTATCCAACCATTCAGCAAGGTGGCTATGCAGCCACTTAGCAAGGTAATGCAAGGTACGTTGGCTATCTAACCATTTATCAAGGTTGCTATCCAGCCATCTAAAGGCAGTCCTCCCACCAGCTGCTCCAGTCAACTTTATCAGCTGCCTCATCTGCTGGCTCTGTGGGTGGCTCTGTGGGTGAGTCTGCCGGTGCTGGTGCTGGTTTTAAGGGATTGGGGCTGGCTCTGCTGGTGCTGGCTCAGCAGCCATTTGGGCTGGCTTTGCTGCTGTTGCAGCAGTTGGTGCTGGTGTTGGGGCTGGCTCTGCTGCAACTGCTTGTGTTGAGCCCTGAGCTTCGAGGGACTGCTTCACTCTTGAGCCTGGAGGTAAGTGCTGCAGCTGTCACTGTTTGCCCTCTCCATGCAGGGTACCCACCATGGGCTATCACAAAGGGCATGCCCATCTGTGGCATTCCAGCCAGGCGGGGCGGCATTCGAGCCATTGGGGCGGGTGCCTGTACTGCCCTGGTGTCGATGGCAGCATCCACAAAGGCCTGGATCGTTGGGTGGCTATCCAGCCATGAAACAAACAAAGCAAACACCGCTTTGGCTATCCAGCCATACTATTTACATATCAATGGCTATCCAGCCAAGTCATTTGCATTAATGGCCATCCAGCCATGTGCAGCCAAGCTCCCCAGTAACCTGTGTAGGGCCTTGCCCATCCAAGCCATTCCATGCCCGCATGAAGCACACCCTGTAGCTCTCTTGTGGCTCCATCCCAGCCAACTCTGCACCTCTCTGCACCACACGAGCCACCGACCCATGGGCCCAATGGCACGGAGGGCTTCTTCACGTACAGGATCCTCATTTGTTGCCTCCAGTAGTTCAATCCTGCAGGTGGCTATCCAGCCATGCACATGAACAAAAAACAAATACAATTGGCTATCCAGCCAATTGAATCAAAAAACAAATGGCTATCCAGCCATCTGGTCTAATGGCTATCCAGCCATAACACAAGCTATTGGCTATCCAGCCATTTGAACCAAAAAAACCAATGGCTATCCAGCCATCTGGTCTAATGGCTATCCAGCCATAACACAAGCTATTGGCTATCCAGCCATTTGAAACAAAAAACCAATGGCTATCCAGCCATCTGGTCTAATGGCTATCCAGCCATAACACAAGCTATTGGCTATCCAGCCAATTGAATCAAAAAACAAATGGCTATCCAGCCATCTGGTCTAATGGCTATCCAGCC